>DWEM01003217.1:0-10980 GCA_018245935.1 Agara belti belti | reverse complement strand
ATGGGCGGCAGCGGTCACTCGTGACTGCTGCCAGCTCGTTCACTACTCTCATAACATAAAAAAAAAAAAAAAAAAAAACTTTTTTATGAACTACCCTGATTTGTTATGTATGAAAATCGAGCATCAGGCGAAAGAATATTATACTTACGGAGGATCGGAAAAATATAGTTGGCTACTTAGTAGATTTTTTACTAATATACCCTCATCAGTAATTTCATGGTTTTTTTAAATTAAATGACAGTTTAACTTATTCGATTCTCTAGCAATAATAGTGTGCCTTTTCAAAAGTATGTCACGTCCGTGTTTGTTCAAATTTTTAATCTTAAGTTTTAAGTGCAAGCAGGGACAGTGAAAGAAAAGCGTTGCGTGCACCACTAAATGCGACAGACAAGAACGCATAGCTCAAAAACAACATTTCTCCGATCTTGAAAGTGCGTTCCATTACCTAAGTATTAAATTAATAAAATGAGGGCTTTTGATTTGAAAAAATTAAATGACATTCTTATATACTTATACCATTCTGTTCTTATTAGTTCCATAACAAGAAGTAATGGGATTGTCGAATTTTTAAATTCTGTATTTAGTCCAAACAGCAACTTAAAAGTGATGTGTCTCACTTTAGACTGCTCTTTCGATCTGGATTCTTTGTTTTTTGCCATCTTATCTTGTTGAAGTGTAACAAAACGGATCAGATACACGAACTATTGGTACCTACCTACTTTTGTTTCGATCAGTTTCTCTGTCAACTTTCAATTTGGCACATTTAGTACAACACACTCAACACAGTAGTCAAAGTCCAAACTCCAGCAAAAGTTAGTTAATAAAAAATAAAGGTAAGATACTTTTAACAGTAATTATAATGTTCAGGAAAAGCAATAAGTATCTATTCCCACTTACTTAATGATAAATGCCTAAAAACATGAATATAATCGCGGCTTGTTTTGTGAATGGTGTATTTATTTCAATATAAATTTAGATAATTGTTTGTAATTGAAATTGTAATTGGATTTGTGTATATATTTATATAATGGTAAACTGTTTCATTGTTTTTGTACTAGTTTGCTACGATAATTTACGCTTTAACTTCTAATTTATGCATAATCTTTGTCTACGTAAAATTGCCGAAAAAATATAATTAAAGCATATCTACCTACTAAATGTTAATTCATGATACAATGATAATAAAAATACAATTATCTTTATCGTACAGTATTTACATCTTTGACAAGAAATAGACAATGTTAACTTCACGTAATTACAAGGTACAATTTCAATTCAATGTTACAACAGCATTAAAGTTTTTATTTAACTACTTACCTAATTAAAACAATAATAATGCATAACACATAACTTATAGTAGTTCTGTTTTCAAAAAACTTCAAAAGATGTATTGCTACGACTGTATGTACACTGATCATATATAAACACAGACATGAAAAAACATCTTATTGAAAAAATTATATTTTTACAAAATTGTATTCTCTCATTATTCTTGGAAATCAAATTATTTTTGAAAGCTCGCTATGATCTCTATGTGTGTAAAGAAAGACATGTTGTATTGTAAATTGATAAGTATACCTGAAAACACCATAAATAATGTAGCTTTTGCTACAAGTAAAATTTATTCCATTTGCATTTGTGTTATATATCTATTTAGAAAATTAACATAGTAAGAATTAGTTTTCTACAAATTCTTTCTAGAATGTTTTCATTGCGACAAACAGTGAAGAATGTGAGCAGAGCAGTACCCGGCATTCGGCTAATAACCAGTCAGACTGGCCCTCTAACGGACCTGAAAGTGGACAATGATGGTGTAGCCATATTGACTATGCAAAGGATGCCGGTCAACAGCCTTAATTTGGAAATGCTACAAGACCTAAGTAAATCATTTGATGAAGTAGCTAAAAACAAAAGTAGAGCATTGATTTTAACTTCAGTAAGTTTATGTACATTTTATACATTATAATGATGGGCACATTACTTTAATACCTAAATATTTAACCAGATAACCAGTTTTGTGTCTCTAGGATTGAGCCATGACGAGTATATACGTGAATCACAAATCACTGGTTAATTATCATTAAATAATATCAATTAATTGAACTACAACACACTCAATGGTTTAAATTTGACCATAAAACATAAATTTGATTAATAAATAACATTTTAGGCATCTCCAACAGTATTCTCGGCTGGTTTAGACATTATGGAAATGTACAAACCAGACATAAAAAGGGCTGAAGCATTCTGGTCTACCCTTCAAGAGGTGTGGCTGAAACTGTTTGGTTCCAACTACATCACTGCCGCAGCTATAAATGTATGTAATATATTCATAAATCTACCCCTCACTGCCAAACTGACCAATTAAACGTACACTGCGCACTTTTCTTACCTGAGGCGAGTTATACTTAAATATAGATGAAGAACATTACTATGTAATATGGAATTATATCGTATTTAGCTCTTGGTGCTTTCTGCGTAATCAGTTAGGGACCTGGCGTTATGGTATTATTGTTATTATCATTTTTATAGGGTCATGCTCCCGCTGGGGGCTGTCTACTGGCTACCTCATGTGAATATAGAGCAATGGTGACCGGTAAATACACGATAGGCCTAAATGAGACTGCACTGGGTATCGTCGCCCCCACTTGGTTCATGGACTCTCTATGCCATACTATCCACATGAGGCAAGCGGAAGTGGCACTAACCGTCGGCAAACTGTTTGGAGTTGATGAAGCTTTAAAGGTTAGTAAAAATATTTTGTTATTTTGAATTTCAGTCTCTCACTGGAGTTTTTGGTTGAAATCCTAGCACTCACCTCTTGGGTTTTCGAAGCTATGTGCGTTTTTTTTAAACATATATATCACTCGCTTTATATATGAAATATGGTGAGTAAACCCACACACCCTACAATAGGCACCCCATATGTATGCCAATCCACACTTGTCCAACACCTAAACTAGCCTTGTGACTAAAGTGATATTGAATAACATTTATTTTAGGTGGGACTGATTGATGATATTGCTGCTAACAAAGATGATGCTATAGCCAAATGTAAAGCTTTCATTAAGCAATTTGACAGAATACCATCATTGGCTCGCTCTATCACGAAACAGAGAATAAGAGAAGCCCCTCTCCGAAGATTGCAGGAGAAAAGAAAACAGGATGTCGATGAATTTATACAATTTCTTCAGAATCCCAAAATACAACAAGGTCTAGAAATGTATATCGAAGCTTTAAAACAAAAAGCAAAGAAATGATCAACAACCATTTTATTGGCTATATTTTAAATAATGTAACAATTACTGCCATATTGCATCTAACAAAATTATTTAATTAAAAGTTTTTTGTTATCAACAAGAATAATATTATTTTTCACATACATTCAACAGTAATACCAATTATTTTTAACTACATTTATTGTTTATAATAATTAGACTATTTGTAGTTTATAATAAATTGCATTATTGTAAACAAGTGTAAGTACCTCAAAAAGGAAAATGTTGTTAAATGGTTGTATGAAATAAAATTATATCATGTACGATATACATATATGAAACTCTATTCAGTCAATGCAAATGTGCATCTTAAGTTAGTCAAAATAACCCCTAATTAAAAAATAAGAGAGTTGTAAGACAATCACAATATTTTTAAAGCTGCAAAAATAAAATCTAGGCTTCAAATTAAAAACTAATATGTAATTTTTTTCTAAAATCTCTTGGATCTTGTAAGTAGCGAATTAAACTTTACATTAAATTTCATCGTAAATTAATTACAGATGAAGGATGCAATATTGTTAGAGTAAAATAATATTCTATAAACAAAAAACTTCAATGTAGAATTTGTATGTGACAATAAATGTTGCCCTAATAAGTGTAATAAATGTGATTTAAACAAAGTAGAAATAGGATTATCTACCTATAGCAATAAAATAAACTAGTAACATTATTCTCAAAAAATTCAATTAAGGCAGAGCTAAGATTTATAGGTTTCAATTCAAAGCTTAGTGTAAGATTATTTATATTTTTGTAATATACAAGTCAAATATATTTGTATAACCATTGTTCTTTCATATTTTTTGCTCCATCTTATTATCACTTATTAATTTTTCCCAAGATGGCGTACACAACTAGAAATTTGGGGGGGGGCATTTATATAGTTTAAAAAAAAATCCAATTCCATCACAATATACCGCTGGTACGTAATAAATTTTCTTTTTATTTAAAATAAATAATTATAATAAAACATTAAAATACTTTTTCCCTTACTCAAATTGGCTTTCTTTCCCTTCTCCCTTCTCCCTTTTCCTCTCTTCCTTAACCGTAACAGACTTTGAACAAACTGTGCCGCACTGCTAAGGCGTGGTTTGCTGGAGTTACTTATACTAAAAATACAAATGTATCCAACACAACCAAACGCATTGCAATTGAAAACAAATGTATTGGCACAGTTTAGAATGAAACAGATCGATTTAAATTTCCTGTTACATGAAACATAAACAAAAATATACATCTGATATTAGAGACAGTTATAACTACATGAAGGTGTGAATGAATATGGGAATATCCTATGTTCATTTCTAGACTTAAAACTATCCCGATACCAAATTTCATTACAATCGACCAACCAGTCGGTCCGTGAAAGCGTAACCGACCAACGGACAGACAGTTACTTTCGAATTTATATTATTAGTATAAGTATTATAGTATCGATAGTGGCGGAACGAAGCTGAAATACTTTTGGCTGAATAATTATAAACAACTAGCTGTTACCCACTGCTTCGCCCGAGTAGTCAAAAAAATATTATTTTCTTTAACGTAACATCGTTTTTATGAGACAATATGAGTTCTGTTGCAGTAAAATAAAAAGAAAATACGACTACATATTTTATAAATATTAATTAATATCTGGTTTTCAAAAGTCATCTCCAAGTAACGCAGCGGTCTCGGGGTCGACGGTTTCTGTCATACTCATTTGCATGTCCGCCCATTCCTCCCGCTGATTGTCTATGAAATAGTATATCTCTAGGATTCTGTCTCTGTTGCGTTTTATTTCGTTGCTGTAAATCATTATGATTATAAAAATATACATATGCAAATAGAAATACTACATAATAATGTACTATGTCACAACGTACAAGTTTCTCTACTCACTCGTTAGTTCCTTGCACTAGGTCGTCTCGCCAATTGTTTGCACGCGTCATGAGCAAGTCTTCGCGGGCGTCTATGAACCTCATGTGATTGTCAGAAGATTGCGCTACAAGATTCATCATCAAGTCTCTGTCCATCATAATCTAGGGAATATTTAAAAAAAAGGGATTTTGAATGCTTTAATTAACTTGAAACTTTCTAGATACATTAACTGCCTGTATTTATTGTTGAGCATTTCGATCTGAATCTTTACTGTTATATCAATTGCATACTTATAACTCACGATCCCCGTTTATTGTATTTCTTTATTGAACTTTTTTAAACTTTATAATTAAACCTACTTAATACGAGTCAATCGACCTCCATTGAGGACTCCGAAGGGTTCAAGGTGATCTAACACTTTCTATAAACCATACCAACAGCTAATCTCATAATTCAAAAACAAATTCTTCATCAGGTCGATAAGGCTAAAGATAATAGGCACGCGATGCATTCTGCCTACCCTATTAGAGACCTGGGGTGATGATATACCTAATAATAGTAAATAATATGGAGATATATCTAGCTACATGTCTCAGATTTTCAATAAGAGCTCTTCACCTCAAATAGATCTGAAGGTACGTCACCAAGCAATAGCTTGTTACCGAGCAGTTTGGAAAGCGTTTCGAACTGTCGCATCGACCAAAGGCCTTCGTGTTCCCGCCACGCGCCGAACGCGTTACGGGAAACTTCCAAAAGCTTCGTGATCATCTCCGTCATGTTCACGGAAAACTGAACACGGGATTCCTAGAAAAATAAACATATAAAAAAAAGGTATGTAAGTATATTGTTAATAAAATCCTTAATTACAAAGGGAATGGTTTTTAGCACGATTTGTACTAGACTAATTAGCCTAGAAAGTTCTATAATGATCGGATTAAGTAGCAGGCAATGCTTTTATAGAAAGTTATAGACATGTGATTGTGGTCCACTATCGATTTATTTTAAATATCGGTAACAAAACATATATAAACACAAACCTCACACTGTTCGTACAATTGCATTTCTATTGTCATCAACTTTTTCCACAAATCGTAAAGTAAATCGTTGAACGCTTCCCCTATATCTATTATGTTCGGCTCCAGCTGTTCAATCGTTGCTTGTTTGGTTGTAAATTTGTTTATTATTTCGTTCATTTGATCCATTAGAGGTTTTTTCTTCGTTTCAAAATCTGCCACTGCACTGAAAGCGATCATTTTCAATTCAGCTATAAAAATACGTTCAAGATATAGCTTTTTACATCGTTGTAATTCATTGAAAAAGTTTACAATTATTTTACTTTTCAAACATTATATGATGTGAAAGATTGTAATAAGTCAAAAATAAAATGCTTTATATAATAAAATTCCTTTGGAGTTGTCGATGGAATTTATCGAGGGTATTAAGAAATATTCAGAGTAGTCTCTATTTCCAGTGCTCGATGTGACTATTTTTAACTTTATAACTGACGTATCTTCCAAAAGAGAACCACTAGAAAACTTACTCTTTACTTCTTTTGACACTGTCTTCTAAAGCGTTGTCTACGAGGTCCTTAAACAATTTAATTTCGTGTTGTCGGGAATTGTACGCTCCTTGGGCAAATTCTACTAGTCCAACCATAGTTTCTACGTATTGTTCTTTATATCTAAAATTATTTATTTCTATAGAATAGTGTTTATGTACGACTTATTATTTTAATTATTTTACTAACGACATATAATTTAGTTAAATTATAAACTTGTATTGACCCTGAATCAAGAAAATAAGTAAGTATGTAAAAGATTATAGAATTTGACTCTTGCTCGAGTCAATACAGGGATAATTAGGGAAATAAACAAAAAAGATTTACTGTTCAAAAAATCCGTTCAGCTCGCCTCCAATTACAAGCAAGAGGGAACCATCTGGATCCTTCTCGAACATGGACTCAAGTAACTCCGGGCCGCTTAAATATTCTACAAACGAAAGCGCATAAAATTCAACTCTGGCATCGTATTCCTCCTTAGCCAGTCTTGTCTTCTCTGCCTTGTCGTCTGCTTCGTCTAGCTTTCTCAATAAACCACTAGAATACAAAAGATTTGATGACTTTGCATAAATCTGTACTTGTTTGACGTATCCACTTACAAAACAAGTTTGTTACCTCTCTTTCGATTCAAGTTAATAGCTAGATAGACAGTTACAGTTAAAGCTCTCACTCGGTTGCAGTACGACACAGTATAGGATAATATGTTTCAATACTTTTAGAACGCGGATTTAATTATACAACATAACAATGAATAGGCATTCTTTAGATGAACCCGTTACATCCTAGAATGTAACTTACTTACCATCAAGTGAACTTATAATAGTTTTGGAGTAAGCAATTTTTTTTAAATATCTTACCGAAATATTGCTCGACCTCCTTCCCTCTCTTCTTCCGTAATAATTTTGTAATCCATATATGTGACCCTGGTAAGAGCGGATCGAAGAAATGCATATGTCATTGGATCGTCACAGCATGGATTTCCCTTGAAACTTACTGCTCGAAGTTTACGAAATTGCCTAAGATACGCCATCTTTTCATTAAAAAAAGACATAAAAAAGTCATAAATATTACAGTTATAATACTTATGTTGTTAAAATATAGGTAAACATGTTGATTGTATAGAATATCCGTAACAAATTACCTAATTACCGACGTTATAGAGAATTTAATTTGAAAAAAATATATATCATATCACAAACCTCTTTAAAATCTTCGATAAGATTGTCTCCTATGCTAAAAACCAGTAGGTTTTCTAATGTTTCGAGATTCTCCAATTTTCTTATCTTATTATGAAAAAGCGTCAATACCTCTAAATTAACCAAGAGTTCTAAGTTTTCGATTTTTTCTATTTTGTTAAAAGACAAATCTAATTCATTAAGACCTGTTAATTGTTCTAAATTTTCAATCTTCTCAATTAAATTGTGTGCTAAGGTTAATTTTCTGAGGGACTTTAACATCCAAAGATGATCGATTCTAAGTATGTTTTGAAATTCAAGTCGAACTATTGGCGCTTCATCTAAATGTACGCCTTCTTCAGCAAAAAGTCTCCCTGCTTCTTCAGTTGGACCTGTAAAGAATAAAATATATTGAAGGTACTTTTCAGGCTAAGTATACATTGTCAGAGTATTATGTACAGGTAGATATTCTATATACATAAGTGGAACATTTTAAAGACCGAGGGTATAAAGTTCACTTGCGGAATTAATTTTGTTGCGCGTAGCCAAATGACTGCTTTAAGTTACGTCGGAATTATTAGTAGTAGATGCCTATGTACGTAATTTGTAACTAATTCATTGGTAGTAAGCAATGTAAGTACTGTACCATATTCCAAAATGCACCGTGTAAGCATCGCATTATCAATTACGCCTGGTTCGATGTCGGGGTGAATTATTAAACTGTTCAACGTTTTCTTTTCAGTCATTGTGTATAGAATTATAAGAATTATTTATTATTATAGCAGAGTAGAAAAATAAATTCAAGTTTTAATTATTTATAAGTTATTTGTATAGTTGCTAGGGAACAAAACAAAACATCGATAGAAGTGCTATCGTAATATCTTCCTAATATTAGTAAGTACTCTTTAAATAAGCATGTAAATCTTATTGAATGGTTATTTATATTTTGGCCAGTAAATTAATTTTAGGTATATTAATATGATTGTAACAATATATTTATGATGAGTACTAGTAATTAAAGATATATTAATTTCTATTATTTTATACATGGCAGCACTGACTTGTTGATAACAACTCTGGAACGTTAATGACAAGTGAAATCAGTGAAATTATTTTGATAAATATTCTATCATCTCTCAAAAATGTCTTTTTTCGGGGTAGGAAATCCCTTTGCTACGCCGGTTGGTCAGAAGATAGGTAAGTTATTATAGACTTGGTTATGGACAATATTTTTTTACTATTTTGAATACCGCTGCAAAGTTTCCTTTCGTTTTTGTTGCGCACTAAGAATTTCGAATTTCTCTTTGTTATACTTAATAAGCTACATCGCCTTCATGTTCGATGATGTAAATTGCAATATTTACGATATATAACAGTTCTAAAAGTAGTATTTGCATGCACAGAACTAAGACTTACCAAGTAGACATTTTCTAATCTTCTTTTACATTCTTCCCCTAGAGCAAGCTACAGATGGCTCGTTATCGTCCGAAAATTGGGCTCTGAACATGGAAATCTGTGATATTATTAATAGCAGTACCGATGGACCAAAAGATGCCATAAAGGCCATTAGGAAGAGGCTGACCCAGAGTGCTGGGAAGAACTATACTGTGGTCATGTATACCCTTACTGTTCTGGAAACGTGTGTTAAAAACTGTGGAAAGTCATTTCACATTTTGGTTTGCAACAAGGAATTCATCTCGGAATTGGTAAGATCCTTAATTACTTATAAGTATTATAATTCAAAGTTGTATAAATACAACTTTGACCATACAACTTTGTTATGACTTTGTATGATGACTGGTAGAACAACACAAAGTCTAAAACCGGACAGCAAACTTGTACGTAGAAATTAAAAACAACCAATGAATTATATAAATAAAAATATGTTTTCATCAATATGTATTTGTTAGGTGTTATAATGGATGTATTTGTATCAGTCCCTAAATAACACAACCTTATCTGTTTGAATTAGCATAGGTTTAATCAGATAAAATGTCATTCCCTCATACTTCACAGATTGTATTACTTGCACTTTTTTGACACAACAGTATTTCTAATATGTTACAATTCAGATTAATTCAAATAACAAAATTGAAAATTTGTCTTCAACGTAAAAATTGACATTTTCATTTGGGCTTTACTTGACAGCCTTATTATTAGTTACACATACAGCACATTATTATTTTTAGTATCTGCATATGCTTAAGCCAAAATAAAATCAAAATTTATATCAATGATTTTAAAAAGGATTTTTTTTCAAAATATCACCATGAGAGGAGACCCGGTCCAGCAGTGGACCAACAAAAAGAGTCGAAAAAAAAAAATTGTTATAAAACCCCGATATAAATAATTAAGTTTTGAGTTAAAATCTACTGGTCTTTAGTGATGATTACATGCACCCAAATGATTGATCCGATTTTGATGGGACTATTATTGAAAGTTATAAAAGACCATTTTGTTTTACTAACTTGAGCATTGATTTTTGTCCAGTATTACAATTTAAATGATAGGTATAGGAATAAGGCATCCGCATTTGTACAATTACCAGACAACATGAGAATGCGTTCAGTCTTACTACATTTAATGTAATAATAGTATTTAAATTTGTAACTAATATAAAATTTGTTGTTCGATCATAAAATGTAGTCTCATAGACATGTTTGTTTGCAGGTAAAGCTTATTGGACCCAAGAACGATCCACCGACTGTGGTACAGGAGAAGGTATTGAGTCTCATCCAGTGCTGGGCCGATGCGTTTCAGAACCAGCCTGAACTGCAGGTGAGTGTTTACTGTTACATGTTGTGAATCTCCACTTAAAATACTGTAAAGCGTTGTTTACACTAGCTCTTCAACGATTCGTAAAAACAAATCATAGGGCATACACCTTTGGGGAAGTATAAATCGAGTGCCGATATCCATGAGAGGCAGTGGTCATTTAAGTCTGCTGGTTGTATGTTCCCTCACGTGGAAGACAAGAACGCTTAGAACTGTAGTCCAATTACCTAAAGTGTAGTACAATTTTTAGTTAATTTTATATACTTACTAGCTGACCCAGCGAACTTCGTACCGCCTAACAAACAATGTTAAGGGTGGACAACCCTTATCACTAAGGGGT
>DWEM01003216.1:0-10981 GCA_018245935.1 Agara belti belti | reverse complement strand
ACCCAGGACCTCCCGTTCGGCAGTCGCGCTAGCCACCACTCGACCAACGAGGCAGTCAAAATATATATATATATATCAATATATCTCTGTTATAATACGCTAGGCATCCAATCGAAGCAGGATTTGAAGTTGTAGGATTGCAGAATTAAACCTCGTTGAAAGCGGATAAAAACAACCGTGGCTTACAATAAACAATTAATAAACTCAAGTAGCATAACTGCATATCCGTTATCTACAATTTATAGTACCGATTAAGTATTAAAAAGTAGAGTTATTATACTCGCTGCTTGTGTAGGGTAAAATATATAATGGGCTAATCAGATCTGTAATAAGAGGTGCTACGGAGAACGTTACGGCTTAAAGTTTTAAGCAAAATAGTTTACAAAACTTAGCTTAATGGTACTATTACATTGAGCTTATTTGATATCGGTGCAATATCAACTTTGTTACATTGAATTAAAACAGAGAGACGATCGTGCTATGTTCGGATGTTACAAAGTAATGTACGTATTTTTAATTTATAGTATGTATATCCTCTGCTACAGCGGCGAGGAAAAACATCATGAATAAATTTATGCACAAGACTTTTCCATAAAATTCAATAAACACACTTATAGTACAAATACACTTATAGCACCTTCACTAACAGTGTAAAGCTCATAATGGGCTGATCTCTGTTTTGTTTTGTTTTTTTGTGAACATCAATCACTCTATGGCTTTAAATAAATGTAATCAAGTTTAGCAAATAATAAATGGTCGAGTCTTCAAATCAAGTCTAACAAGACGTACGAAGCTAAGTCAAACAGCAACTAGTTATTCAATCTCGGTCGGCCTTTTCTGAGCTTACATCTCAAGAAAAATTCTAGTGGTTCACTAGAGGTACTCAATGGAAAGGCCCGTTTAACTCGGCACAGAGTGCGTCAGTTAAAGCAAACAACGCATGCATTCACCCCACAGCTCGGTCTTTCTAACATTGGGTACATAATCGGAAGCAATTTTCTTTCTCTTTACACTGATGTTCGTCCCCGCAAACCATAGGATGAGTGCATTCAATGACTGCTTATGTATCTTGTTAGTTGTGATGAATGAGCTTTTTGTCCATTTTTCTAATAAAATCGTGAAATGAGACAACTAAGTTTCCTCGGTTAACAATTCATTATTCAAAGAACATCTTAATCCATTGCTCAATTCGGATTAACCTTATATATGTAATATTCAAAGTTTTTTTATGGATATTTGAATTTATTATATTAAGCTCTTTATAGGATTTTCTCTATATTATAATATAATTTCTACAGATTCATAGATAAATAAAACCAATAATCATGTATTTTAGTTATCTACATTTTGTACTGAATGGCAAAGTAACTAGTGCCAATATTTTTGCTACAACAGGCAGTATGTATAATAAATATACTAGAAAATGCCGGTTACTTCATTAATGAGAACAACACAATTTCAACAACAACAACATACCGTCACGCCAGGTCCCTAGCGGGGTAGGCAAAAAGCACCGAGTGCCAAATATTTCTCTCCTTGCAAACCTCACGTGCTACGTCTATATTCATCACTCTCTTCATGCATACACGCCGGTTTCGGAGACTCTTGACCCCTCCATCAGCCAGTATCTGACCTTTTTGGTCGAGATAGGACAGTCTAGGTCTCCCTCGGCGCCTACATCCATCAACACTCGTATTGTATATCTGTTTTGTCATTCTTTCATCATACATTTTAGAATTTCAGAAAACACAATTTCAGATCAAAAATAAGTCACTAAGAAAGCAATGGGTTATTGCTACAACAGCCAGCCACTTCTTTTGATATGATTCCAAAAATCATTAATAACAAATCAAACACATAAAGATATTTGAAAATATTTGATATATGACGATGAGAAATGTCATTTAGCAGTACATTGTAAAACAATGTCATTGAGACATCTTAATTCAAGAAAAAGTAACAAGGAGTCCAGATGAATATTTGATGAGTTATAGGACACGACCCTGAGGCCAAGGACTATTTGTTCCATTGTAATACGACTTTTTTATTTGTATTTCACTGGAACTTCCTTAACTTCCTTTATACCCTGGTTTTTGTGGTACTAAGGTACTTATTCTTGTTTCTTCGATTAAATAGACATGGTTTTACTGACCAATGCTTAACAAACATAGTACCTATATATAATAAATACTCGTAGCGACGCATCCGTGATAGACCTATAATAGGGTGGATACTAACAAATGCTAAATGCACTTATACTACCAAGTACTAACCGGACTAGTCCCATTCCTGCAGTCCTGTGACTCACGAATACTCATCAGCTATTTCTTCTTAGTACTAACTGAATTGACATCAAATTCCTATAAATAGAGGTGGGTTGCAAATGTCCATGGGTGGCAGCGGCCAGTCGTGACTACTATTTGCACGTTCGTTACTCTCTTAACATAAAAAGTAGTTCGTAACAGTCGATGCCTGTGTAGTCTGTGAAGTGGTTCCCTTTTGGGACTTATATTATTAGCTGTTCTTTGTTTAGGTTTAAAGCGTTGGCATTACCAACTTACTCGTATATTGGTCATCATAATTCATAAATAAACAAAAAATTGTATACACCAGAGGCTTAAACTGTGTGTGACGCATAACTTCTAACATGAAATTCAGAAATCATAGACGCCTTGGTATGTCAAATATTTATGTTTATATAACTCAAAAGCTCAGTTTAAGAAAAAAATATCGTCTACCGATTTGTTCGAATTGTTGTTATGAAGACTTGGTTTTTCTTTCGAGCCTTTTTATTGGTCCATTACTGGACCGGGTCTCCTGACATACAGAAAGGGTTTTAGGCCTTACTCTGCTATGCTGGCTAAGTGCGAAGTGGCAGATTTCGAGCACCTCAGGAAACATTATAAATAATTATAATATACTGCAAGTTTCCTCACGATGGTTTCCTTCATCGTTATAGCGAGTGGTATTTTATGAAGATTGTTATGTAATAATTCGCAAATAATTGTGTACCAAGACAACGTAGAGGATTGAATGATTAAGTTGTAATACAACTACTGTTTACATTAAATAGCTTCAAGACATGTTTCATATACTAATTATCGTTAATTTTATATTCCTGGACTTTTAGAAATTGGTACTATTGCAAATCGTGCAAATGATCATAATTCCTCTAATTGTAAAATTAACATTATCAGTCACTATATAATTCGGCCTATATACTTATAATCGAGGAAAATGAATATAATAAAAAATCGTTGCGTTTAATATAGAACGTGATAAAGCAGTATTTTCTTGTAACAAAACGTATTTTTAACGCACGCTAAAATGCTAACGTAAGAGGATACCTGACACGGGTCAAAGGGGACGAAAATATTTCCGCAAGAAAATATATACATACATTCGGCTTGTTTTGTACAACAACGAGACATGAATATTTTACAACCCCTATGTCCTCTTATATTGTACACTAAAATGACGTTTGTTCAGTTATAGTTCTTATTTGATGATGTATTATGTCACTAATTATGATTATATATTTGGCTTCCGCCTACAGGTCTTCGTATACGTATTGTTCACCGAGACTAATTTCATGATTAAATTTTGCATATAAAGAATTTGCAATATCAGGTTGTTGGACTTGTCACTTCAGTAAATCGTTTTGTACACAAGTTGTTTTTTCTAGATTTTAAATATAGATTATATTTCTAAATTTTAAAAAGGCAGGAGAAGCAAATCTTGTCTCTGAGATTATTGCTCTGCATGTTGGTAAATGTTTTGTTACCTGTGTGTGTGTGAGGGACTGTTTGTCATGTTTAAGGAAATTAATTATGTACATTTTGCAAGT
This sequence comes from Agara belti belti, assembly GCA_018245935.1. Lineage (NCBI taxonomy): Eukaryota > Metazoa > Arthropoda > Insecta > Lepidoptera > Hesperiidae > Agara > Agara belti. The sequence continues at coordinate 7,134 of DWEM01003216.1, read as the reverse complement.
TACTTAAATCAAATAACATCACCGCAAATTCAGCTCGATCATTGAAATGAAGAACGCCTTGTGTCGTAATGTGAAAAGTTTACCCTTACTGCCACCACAACGACCAACGTTGGTGCCATTGTGAAATGATTAACTAGAAACCTTGTTACTTTAATGTTTAACAATGTTAAAATAATATCAGTACTAACGGTTGATATCGTGCCCTTAATTGCTCGGATTAATGATACCTTAATAAGTCTAGCTGAAAATTTGGTATATAAACTAACTTTGATTTAGTTCTAACGACGTATAGTTACAGTATTCTGAAAATCGTTCAGAGGTAAGTTTATGTTATAACTTCTACGTTAGAGATTACACGTTGTTCTTGACATTATCTCATTTTATGTTTTCCGTTTCTTATAAATTAAAACGACACAGTATATGCATGTAAACATTATTCATTCATAATATGTATTGTACGAAAAAGAAATATGAATTCTCTGTCAACTAGTTTTCATCATATAGAGAGTTGAAATCTTACTAATTTTCTGCGCAATATGAATATTATTATTCCCATTTGTGATTATTTAAGTTATTTCATCTAAAATATACTTATGTTTGTCCTTATAGGTCTTTTATTTCTGAGAATATGATAAGTAACAAAATTTTCTTTGTTGTAGAATTTGTGATCACATATAGAGATAACATTTCTTTCTGAACTAAAAAAACTATTTTCAATGCCATTTAAGTTGCAGTAAGAAAGAGTAATAAATTGTATGATGTTTAAATTTATATTTCAATTATTGTGTTATTTAACATGTGTGTGTAAGTTAAAGTTTCCTTCATTTATTTATTACTGCTCTTTGTTTCCAGATATGCTGTAGATTTATACTTATACTTTAACCGTAAGATAATACATGTTAGTGCGTAGTTGTGTCAAACTAAACGAGGACGCATAATCCTGCGTCAACATCAAGCTCTTTTGTCGACCTTTTCAGTTGTTCCGTTGTTTATCGTCTTGATAAAACGACCTTTTACGGAAAACATTAATTGAACAACGATTTTGGTCCTTACAATTAAAAAAATGGTTTTTACCTGTTCTTGCAAGATTTATATCAATTTATCCGTTGAAAACAATTAACACGTACAAATTATACAATTTCTCGTATGACATAACGTTTTTTTTGTATGTATACTGACACATTGCAAATAATTATGCCGCCGTAGAAGGGACTAAGAACAATTTTTTTTTAAAGGTTTTGGCAGGCTTTGGTACTTCACCTCGTCACCAAACTTCTAAGGACACCAGCCGTTTCTTAGATTTTTCTTGATAATATTATATTTGGCTTTTGTTATGAGTAAAGCAATTTACAAGAAATTGTGGTAGTCGTGCTGTTAAAATTATTCTGTTTAAAAGACAATAATTACGCCGTTTATACTTTTACTTTTTACCGGTGCATCTGACTGTACGGACTGTACTGACGTAATACAAGAATACCGAAACGTGCCGCGACGTAATAAAAGAAGGAAATTGAAGTGCGTCGTGAAACATCACGTAAAAATTACACATCACACTCAAAAAGTGCATACCTTTATGGACAAGTGGCGCTGAATGCTTCAAATACTGTGTTTTTATTCTTTGTGTATGAGCGGGTTGTATTCATATTTATGTCCTACGTGAAAATTTCAAACTTACTTACTATTTTCCAACTTTCAAAGTCTTCACTCTTGACTCGTGGTTACACGTGGCGTCAACGTAAATGGTCACGTGTAAATAGAACGTGTTTTATAAGTTCCGAAACAAACGTCGAGAAGTTATCAGAAACACAATACTGAAACAGTCGTACCTACGTAATATCCAAGTACTTAGAAGAAAGTCGTCCAAAAATAAAAACGTGACTCTGTTCAACGTACAATTTGTATACGCATTTTGAAAAACAAGTCGCTAATTAAGCATCTTCGATAACATAAAATGTATAAAATGTAGATAATGAAATACGAAGTGCTTTAAATATATTGAAACTCTTGTATAAATACTGCCTGAATTTAAGACTTGTTGAATATTTTAGGAGGAATCACGAGTGGAATAAGTTTCATGTGAAGTCAAAGGATTGATTTGAAGTTAAAGAATTGACGTACATGATTTCTTAAACATTTTAAAACATGCCGTTGACTACGATAAGTGTATATACATATACACATTATCTAAGTAGAGGAGTCGTAGAAAATATATCAGTTTGAAATTATTCGTTTTACAAATAAAGACATTAAAGTTCAGAATAGAAGATAGCAAAACATTGAAAAAATATTTAAACGAAAAATGTTCAGATATAGGTATTACATAAATTTAGAAAATAATAATAATTGGTCTTGATTAAAAAACCGGAGATCGTGGGTTCGATTTCCACCCAGGACAAACATTTGTATGATGAGCGCATTTGTTTGTTCTGTGTCTGATCGTAATAAAAATATCTATACATGTCTGGTTACCATAACACAGGCGTTCTATTGCCTAATTTGGATTCGGATAGCCCTGTGTGAAATTATCCTCGGTTGTTATTATTATTTATTATTGTTATTATTATTATTATTATTTAGAGAAAAATTCAAGGGATTGCTATTCTACTGAAACCCATCTTACGGAATTCAACTTGAAATTCTCAAACAAAATGCTATCTGCACTCGGAACAAAAGTAATTCGAGCAATAAATTTGCAGCTTTTGTTTGTTGCTTTAAATATTTTTTATATTGTATAATGAAAGTAAATTAATGGCTATTTTAAATAAAAAACAAAACTGATAAGGTGGAGTAATATTTTCGAAAGTTTTTTGGTTGAAATAAATGTAATTTGAATATCACACAATATAAATACTCGTATTATATGCGCCGACACAAATGTGTATACATATGAAAATACTATTAGTGTTATGGTCCTGAAACAATAGAACGAACATGACAGAGGTTAGATAGACTTTTCTAATGTTAGCACCCGTCCACAGCTCGAAATATCAATATATGTATTTAAATAGGTTTATCGTGAGTATGTATTATGTAAAAAATCATAAACTGCACCTTGTTTCTGAAAATATATAAGTTTCGCTATGAGATAATTTTGAATCATTCCATAAAAAATAAAGTAATTTAGAAAAACAATTAGACTAACCGCTTTAAAAATAATTACTAAAGATTACATTTTATATAAGTATATTATGAGGACCAAGTTACAAAACGTCTCAATAAAATAATTACGTTTTCCCTGCTCTGGGAAAGAAATTAATGCTCGCAATAAATTTCAGGCTATTGTCTGTTTATGTTTCACTTAAGTTGTTCGTGCCACCGAGTAAAATACTAGCTTTTAATTCCATACCGCAACTCTGTTGCATTTAAATAAAATTTAAGGCGTGAAGATTTCGCGAGATTAAGTTATAACCGTATATTTATTATTACGTTTATTTAAATCATGCTGTGTAGTTGGTGAAATATAAGAAAATAGTACATTTAGTATATAATTAGAAAATTAACTAAGCGGATCCAACAGACTGAATGCATACTCTTATGTAAACGACACAGAAACGTTTTTCCTTATCCCGATTTCATTCCGCAACTTCTGGTTGGTCACCAAGCAAGAAAATTGAATAATTAATACGTAGAAATTGTAATCTATAAAAACGTAGATGCACTTAATTTTAAATTCACATTTTTTTACTCAAAAAAGAAACGTACTAGTTATATTAAAACAGTTGGTTGCATAGATTACGTGTGAAATATTACCTAGTTATCACTATTAATATTATTATGTAAATATTGAAAATCCAGACACATTTAATGCTATGAATTAAATTAAATTTTAATTTCCGCTAAATTTGCCAGTAAATGCTATACAATTTCTACCCAGTACCGCATATATGGTACATATTACGCAGATATCTCCTCGGCCACAGTGCCACAGTCAGATGCTGTGTAACTGTACAGAATGAATAATAATGCAATGCAAGTGTGCAAACCATAAGAGAGAAGTTAGGAAATTACAAAGAGAAGAAATTAAACTGTGATACTCAAATTATAAAAATATACCCATAACCAAATTTCCAGAACAATGGACAAAATTTGCTTTCAGCATGAGATTCAAATTTATACAAAACTAATATAAATCATTTTTTACTTTTCAGCCCGTTATAAAAATGCCGTATATACCAATTTTTTTGTTGTTGAATATACAATGATTTTATGTTTTTTAGTCTTGTAAATGTCAAGATTTTTGTATTGATTTTAAACAGCTTCATTATATGTATATTATAGTGACAGAAGCATTTAACAAATTTTTCCAGTTTATTCCGGTTTCATTCCATTCAATCATATTTAAAATATGTATTTTACTAATAATATATCAAATAATTTGATATATTTTTTTCATATTTCGGTATTGTCCTGAGCTATGTTCAAAATTTCAATTTTATAGGTCATGGGGAAGGTAGTGTAAAATTGATTAGAAGATTCCACCCGAACAGACAAGACCCAAAGCGTTATTATTAAAAAAAGAAAGTGGTAACTAGCAATATTACCTATATTCCAAAACCATTTTTAATCCTAACGCAAAGACAACATTCTATTAAACAAATAACGATAATGGTTTGGCAAATGTCTACACAACGGTCATATTGGTTATGGACAACATTTCATATTACTAAGGTATCATAGTAACTATCTGTTTAGGTACAACACCACCAGTCAACCACTGACATCGTCCTGGAAGGCTTCCAACCACAAATCGCGGAATTTATTTGCCTTCGAGCGTAGTAGCGCATTTACGTGTGCCGTATACAAAATGCATTGAACATGGGCTTACTTCTACTAGATCGACCATGAGATAGTATTAGTCGAGATCCTCTTTGATTATTGCATATTCAAAGGGAATCATACGTAACGAATAAACTCCAGCCGTCCGCCAAGGCTCACACACGCACACACACACGCACGCACGCAAACACGCACACACACACGCACGCACGCACGCACGCACGCACGCACGCACGCACAGACGCACGCATTTCGTGGTTATTACACAAATGTTTGTACTAGATGAGAATCGAACCCACAAACCGGCTCAGCGGTCAGCGGTCCCTAACAACGGGATTTACAGAGCACTCGATAATAATATTATAATGATGTAATGAGCATGAGATCGACAACAAAACTACATTCTTCTGCTTTTTAAATGCACCATCTAGTAAAGTTGTCCGTAGTATATTGGGACCCGTATTTTAGTCAGCCGGTTATGGCACTACGAGCTCGGTGTCGCCCGATAAATAAACTTTAAGTTTAGTATCGAGAAATTTTATCACGCTTGCAAATATGTAACTAAAAATGCAGTTAGTTGTAGCGTAGAGGCTTATCTACACCAGTAAATCGACAAGCTACGAGGATAATATACTATATATGTATTATATAATATAACATATAATATATTGTGTAATAGATTGATTGGGTTTTAATTTAAAGTTTATTTTCTTCTTTTCAGAACGTGTAACATTTTAGCTTGTTTTTAAAAAGTTTTTTTTTAACATTCATTTATTAATTTGTCACGGATGTTGATATTTTAACGTGTTATGTGTTATTATGTGTTAGCAGCCGATATCGTTGGAGATTGATGAAGAGACTAAATAAACCATAGACAACTAACCAACGCATACTGCACCATATAGAAGTAAGCTTTTGGAATAAGCTCTAAATTAGAATTTACGACCCCAATTAGGAATTACGATCATATCATAGGAATTTATTCTTAACCTAAACATTACAAGCAATAAACAAAACAATTTTTCAGCAAGCGCCGAATTTAGAGTAATTTGATGGAGCCGTCACACTAATACAGATTTACGTCAAAGTAAATAGCTAAACATTCTTTTCGCAATAAGATTGGACGGATAATCTACGTTTTCTCTTTTTAATATTATATTATCTACGGTACGTGTGTAATACGAAGCTTGTTTTATTTTTCTTTTTAACGCAGCGCTTGAGCCGATTTACATCATTGTGTGTACATTCTCGGTAATTTAATAACGAATTGTATTCCCGCATTCGTGATTTGCTATTTTATTGGCTTTTTTATGTTATAAGTACGTACCTTATGTCTACTAGTATAAGAAGTACAATATATCCTGTATTATCATTAATAGGCAGAAGATATCTACTTCTCATACAGGTAATACAATTTGATCTCACTTTATATTTTTAGATAATGTTTATGCTTACGCCGTAGATGTTTCTACGCAGTTATCATTGGAACGATCAGGTGAGAAAAGAAAAAATTTAAATTATTTGACAGTTTGAACTAGTACGTAATTTGAAATTTAGAACATGATGTAATAGAGTAGTTTGGTATCCTATTAAATAATGCCACAGTAAAGAACAATACCTTGATGTAATATGACAAAACAAACACTTATAGTGTGACAGCGGCGTATAAAGGTACAAATTGGCACATTGAAACATCTATTACGACAATATCCGAAACCAGTTTCGTTTAGGATCGTCGGAACAACTGCTCTCTTATTACACGTACGTACGTAAAAGTGGTAGTAGAAAACTGGACCGGGTAGACTGTGAACGATCGAGTCGGAAGAGGTAGAACTAGGCGTAAGTACTTTAATCACATCAGATGCATATTTATAGAAGCCCAAGTCAACAGTACTTTTTAATAAACGAACTTATATGAAGATTTTGATGAAAGTAGAAAAGGAGGCATAACTGTATGTATTAAAAATCGATGCAACATTTGGCTCTTGCAAACGTAATAACTCCAGCAACGAAATAAAAAATATATGCTATTTAAAATAACTGTATAAGAATTATAATTAAATAATATTAATAATAATTAAAATGTATGTTTCTTTAAACAGGTTTAATTGAAGTACATATTGTAAAAGCGTGATCAAATAATATTTTATTTCCAACTTTACGTTTCATATGGTTTTGCACATTTTTCTACAACAATAATGAACTTGACACAAACTTAATATGCTTTAGCGCCATCTGATGGCGAGTTACAACAAAGTATGTACATAGCTCGCAAATATTTTTTTTCGACCCTTTTATTTGTCCACTGCTGGACCGGGTCTCCTCTCATAGAAAGAGGGATTTAGGCCATAGTCTACC
>DWEM01003215.1:0-10982 GCA_018245935.1 Agara belti belti | reverse complement strand
AATGTCTATCATTTTTCAGGATGGAATGTGTAAACTCAGAACCCTCATATTATAACGATTGGCTTAGAAATTTTAAATTGGAATTGTTAGATCAAAAAAAAAATAATGTATTGGATTTGGTTATTTCAAAGAAGTTAGATTTTATTTTAAAGAATGAGAATAATTCAAGTGCTTTAGAAAGTGTGGAACAGGGTGACAGTGAATTATATGAAAATGATACTGTAGCAACTCTGCCTGATATGACAATAAGTTCACAAGTCAAAGATTTCTTCGATGATATGTAACTAAATATTGATAATTAATAATGCTTTTTATTGAATCATGTCATTTGTAACTCGTAACATAAATTATTATTTACAATATAAATATATAAAAACTAAAATTAATAAAGAGGATACTTCTAAAACATGAATAACTAACATGTAACTTGAATCAGCCTACTGTTTGATTAATATATTTCTAAATCATTATTGTCTGTGTTTTATTTACTGCATTATGTGGCCATTCTTGTTAAAGAAAATTACGTGTAGTCAGTAAATTAATTTACTTTAATTGTAATCACGTAATTATTTCATTGCTTGTTCGTTGTATAGTTAAAGTTCGTTTTGAATTTACCCTTACCAGTGGTAAGGGTAAAAATGTTTTTAGCGCGGAGTCCCAGAAAAAGTGCAATATCAAATTTTTTTAAAACAACATACATAAAATAAATTCCACAAATTTATATTAAGTATGGAAACCAATTCGATACTCATCAATACAAAAAATCTAATTTCGACTTTCTACTATAAAATGTCGATTCAGTACTGTACATCGATATAAAAAATCGCAACATTTGGCCCAAGAAATTGATTCTTCGATTAATCGATATGAGATCGCTATGCATTTATATCCCCGTGACGAGTTAATTGTAATGTCCAAAAGTTCATAGATACACTTTTTTCCCTAATATACTTGGGTAGGCACCTGATTAAAATATGATTAAAACGTCTTAATAATTCCAATCTACCTAGTCACAAAATATATTTTACTGTGACATATATGAACAATGTACATTGTCTTTGATCGATTCTATTAGCTTTACTCATCTTTTCTCGCTTTCTGTCATAATTGTCTATAAACTAAATTAAATTGGCAATTCATTATGTTTTGGGGGCGGGTGGTTTGCCGGGAATAAACGGATTAAGTTTTTTTCATACATGACAATGATAACATCATATCACATTTTATTTAAGTATTAGTAGTTATCTCCGTAGATCCATATAAGATAATAGTGATAATGATAATGGCTCAGTACTTTTTATTTCTTTATTTATTTATTGTTGTGGTTTATTGTTAGTCTATTGTAGGTTTACATTGCTTACTGTGTATGTATAACTTAGAGAACTTTAATAATACACAACTGGTTTATTTTTCCAATGTCTCTAAATTATCGTGTATCAAATTCGTTTTATATTATAAGTTTTCTTTGAATTGAAAATACCAAAAAGTTTCTGTCTACATCTCATACATTAATATTTTATTTTAACATTAAATAGATAATTAGGTTTTTATTTTTACTTTTTTAGCATGACTTGCATGAAAGATCTTTCTACTGCTACTATTATAATTTTGGATATTGGAAGAAATGTGGCGAAATCCGAAAGTAAAAATGAGAAAAATTTCTTTACAAGCGCTAGAGAGTGCACCGTAATGATTATAAAACGAAAAATACTCTCAAAAGAGACTAATTATATAGGAATTATCTACTTTGGAAGTAAAGGTATACAAAATGATTTAGCACTACATTGTCCTGAAAATACTGGCCACATAGAAATATTTTCAGAAATTCAAACTCCTACTTGGCAATTGATACGCAATTTACGCAAGGAAGTAAGTGATGAATATTATCTATATCTATATCTCTATACTAATATTATAAAGAGGAAAGATTGGTGCGTGCGTGCGTGCGTGCGTGCGTGCGTGCGTGCGTGCGTGCGTGCGTGCGCCCGTGCGTCTGCGTGCGTGTGTGTCTGTGTGTGTGTGTGTGTGTATGTATGTAACGAATAGGCTAAAAAACGACTGGACCGATTTCAAAAATTCTTTCAGTATTTGAATGCTACATTATCACTGACCAACATAGGTTATATTAATAACAGGAAAAAAATAAGGATCCTTACTAAAACGATAATAATGTAACCTAAGGTGGATTTTTTGCCATAAAATGTCTTTCATCGCATGCACTGCGAAAACGATTGATGATAGAACAAAAAAATGTTCTACAATATTAAAGAACTTATCAATATCTATAAAAAAAGTGTTGCGATAGCATATATAGCATATTGTAGTTATGTCACTATAACTACTTTTAACCATTATAAAAGTTGATAGAAATTCCGACCAAAATCAGACCAAGTTATCCGTACCTTTGCATTGATCCTTATCCAAATAAATCATTTCCTAAGCAAGACTGTTTCAATACCTGTAAATTGCTTTTTAGTTTGTTCAAATCGGACATTCCATTCAAAAGACATAACGAATTTAAAACGTTGAAGAATTAAAAAAATTGTAAAACGTAACGTAACATCACGCCTGTATTCCCCGAAGGGGTAGGCAGAGGAGTGGTAAAAAAATGGTGTTACGGGAATTTTACATATATAAGAATTAAGTTATTATACCATTATTTTAATTGAACCAAGGCAATGCGTGGTCCAGTCTGCCAATATTTTATAAAATTTGCAATGTTTTTTTATCAATAAAAGTTACATATACAATTTGAATAAAAAAGTGCTCGGTTATATATACCCTTCTATACATAAATATATATATAAAATAAAAGTGACTGTCAGTGATTTCAAAATAACTGCGTTTTGTCAAGCGCTTATAGTTACTTACATAATACTAAAACACAACATACATATTTTATAAATTTTGTCTGTCTTTCTGTTTTCCGGGCTAATCTCTGGAACGGCTTAACCGATTTTAATGGGACTTTTGCTGGAAGGTACAGGCGGTTATAGGGCAAGATATTGGCTACTTTTTATCCCGAAATTCCCACGGGATCTCGGGATCGCAGGTAACATCGGGTGGCCGAGCTCGTTACTTTAGTAAAATAAAAGAGTTATGATATAATGGAAAAAATATATGTTACCGCTCTAAATTAGCAGAATTGGACATGGGAATGTTTTTTTAATGATCTTTTCTCAGCCTTTTTGAAGAATTACCAAACTATTTTTGGAAACTTGATATCCGCGCTCCCTTGCTTAGTTTTCTCTTTAATGTTCACCCTGTCACATGATTTTAAATATTTGAAAATAATCCGTTCTGTGACTGAGGTTGTACCTCACCTTAAACAATGTATTGTATATAATGTATTATAAACTTTTCAAAATCAGATGGCGTTGCGTTACAAAGAAAGCTATTCAAATACACTTAGCTATAATATGACTAGTTCAATAAAACTATGAACTATGTACATTCTAGAATAATATCCGGTCCAGTTAAACGTTCGTTCTTACCGCGCGCGCGTAAGATGTGGAACGGACTTCCATCTGAGCCTTCCCCGGAGCGCTACGACGAGGGAGCCTCGGCCGCTCCTCTGGTGTCGCGAGTGGCCATAGGCGACGGCGCCCGCTCGACCTCCGGTGGTCCGTTTGCTAGTTTGCTAGGTTCATTTTGTAAAAAAATATACTTATAAACTTCTTCGTGTCCAAAACTTCACCCAGAGGTATCGTTAGAGCGGTTTTCAAGGAAACAAATTTATATTTATACAAGTAGTTCGATTAGATTAGGTCAGAAATATCATCATCCGCGCGGCGTGCGAGCCGCGCTCGAAGCGTGCGGACTCTGGACTCTGTTCAACGTACTCTTTACAATGATAGCTTTATATTTGTTAGCTTTATATTTATATTGAATAGACGCAGTAGGAAGGAAGGCTTTCACCGGCGGGCGCCGCGCCGGAGCCGCGGAGGAGCGCTCGGCTCAATTAGGCCGCACGATGCGCGAGCGGCGCTCCGCGCGGAGCTCGGCTTCGTTTCCCACAGTCACTAGCTTTAATTAGCTTCTGCGCCGCCGCCGAGCCGGCTCGCGGACGACGGACGACGACTGTGCGATGGCGATGCGATGACTGCTCGATTCCGATTAACATTTAAATGATCCGGCCGGAGAGTTTCGGCGGATCTTCGCGCGGCCGGCGCGAGTCTCTCGGCGCGGTGGCCGATGACATTGGGCCTGTAAATGTCACTCGTCAATGAGCGACCCCCGCGGTCGGTCGCCGGCGCGGAGGGAACGCCGCCGTCGCCCTAACGCTGCCGGTACGCGAAACGGTTATTCAACTCAAGGTCGACTTTATTGAAACAAATCATTTTATGTATATTTCCCCAAAAAATGCCATCATCGAATCTAAAAATGGTAGCAATAAAACATTAAAGTCAACGATTATGTATGCAGAAGATAACCTACGTTTTTAGACAATGTTGCATTTACGTACCTTCGTATATTTGTGAAGGTCACATTCAAGTATTAAATGATTTTCTTATTTAATCGCTCACCAAAGAAACGAGTAGGTACGCGTAATAAAAGCGCTAGTGGTGTTACGGTTTCATGGCGGCAGCTCGCCGAGCGGCCACCGCGGTGTCGATACCGGCACCCGTCGTCTCGCGCGCTGCCGGGGCCGGCCGCCCGCCGACGACGGCACCGCACCGCAGTTATGTAGGCGTGTACTAAAATGGCTGCGACTTGGCGATTTCGTTTGTAATTTAGTTTATTTACCCGATTGCCAGGTTTCATTACTTCGACGATGCCGTATTTAATGCACACTTTATTGTTCACGATGGTGATACGTTAGAATGACTCACTCTAAGCCTCACTACTCGTAATGGGCGACGTGTTGGAGGAGTCGAATAAAAAATGGATTTCTAATTCAAAATAATTCTAATGAGCTTTAATTAGAACGATAACGAAATGTAAAATGTAGTAATTAGATGCGAGATTTGGTGAATATTTGAGGTTCTTAAACCAGTAAACACACTCATTACACATGTTCGCCGCCCCGCGCCCCGCGCCCGTTCCCCCGCCCCCGGACGGCGCGTTGCGTATGAATGAGAGTCACAATAATACGATACGGTAGCCGGGTCACGCGGCCCGGAGACTGTCGTGTGATTAATATATATAAAAACGTTGCGTGCGTGTCTCGGGCGCAGGCTCACGCGGCCCGCCGGCGTCGGGTAGTCGACGCCGAATTACGCGACATGTAATATCCGCCGCGCCGCTCGCGTGGGACCTCTTCTGACCTTTTAATATTCATACGGGAGTTACGTTGCGATATGTTATTAGTATGATTACAGCCTACCGGCCCGCGGACGGGCGGCCGCCTCGTTCGTTCTCGAAGCCCCCGCGACGGACGCCCGGAATCGAGTAGAGAATGCTATCGTTCCGACTTTCTAACAATATTTTCATGCGATACCCGGGAGAGAGCGATGTAAGAAAAGGATCATCGGACGAACCTTCCAATAACCGGCGAAATCAAAATACTCTGTTTTAAATCGATCGGAGCCGCTATGCGAGTCGTCGGTGAAATATGAGTATTGTATGCGAGAGCGTAATTATCTATCGGAGAACACAAGCACCGACGCGAGCCAACAATAAATACGGGCCTCGTGATTAATTAATTAGGCGGCGACTAGAGACCGCCCGCGGGCCGCCGCGCCCGCCCGAGCCCCGGCCTCCTCCGGCACCGGGCTTCTACGCGAAATTGAATCATTTCTCATTTATTTGCATTTTACCTTTTAATAGCTGCGCACGCACTATGCTAATTTGTATCAGAATACCGAGATCCATCGCGGATACGCCGTGGGGCGATTTATTCCATGAGATTACGAGAGGCCTTCGTCGAATTGTACCCGATGAACTCGCCCCGAGATCGCGCCTCGCTCTAATATCGACTTACATCTTGTAGCGTCGAACCGAAAGTATCGCGAGAAACGGCCAGCTCTCGAATAACCGACCCGAGCGCTAAAATATGATTTGTTTACTCCAATACATTGGAACGGCAGACGGGCACCGAAATGTCAATAGTTTTTTTGATTAGCCGTGTGTGGGGAGTCGGCGCGTATTGTTTCTAATTTGCGTGAAGTGTACCGGCATAGATAATGAGCGGGTGCACGGGTTCCCACGCGGCGGGGCGGCCGTCGCGCCGCCCGATTGCATTAAATCTCATGACGGACAAATCGCAGCGCCACCGCGCATACTGCGCCGTCTCCGACCGACCGCCTCGTCGTGCTCGCGGCCAGGGAACTCGTCGACGCGTCATCCGCGAGCTAACGCTCAGAATTACGGCCGTTCACCGAGTTATCGGTCGAGATACGATTAACGTTAACGATCTACGTTCACGATATTTTATAACGAACATTCTTACGAGCGTGCGAATTCGAGCATCTCTATTTCAATGTTCTCTTACGGAAGAATTCGGTTCCCTGAAGGTCGACGTTCAAAGAGGGAGCGTCGTAGGCGATACGAAAAGGTTACTAGAAAATATTCGCTCGGAAACCGCGTGTATGCAGCGATTCGAAAGTGAAGTCGTGTGTTAAACGCCAGCGCGATACCAAAATAGCCAGCTGATTGGGTTTTTACGGGTGGACGGCGGCCCGCTCCCGCTAGGAATGCGAGCGGACCGCAATTTAAAATTCAGATAAGCGGAATAAAAGCTGCCCTGTCCGGGAGAGTTACAATAGATGAGAAAAAGTTATTTACCGGGCTTAATATTCCACGCGTTGAAGTCGGATTATTACAAACTACGAGCACACATCTTCAACGTTAAGTATGACCGAAATGACGTATGGATTAAACTAAATTTCGATTTCATATCAAAATACGTTCTTAATTTTTCCTAAGAAAAGTGAACATTGCGTGTACACGAACCCGGCGCGGAGCCCCCGGGCCTGCGGCGGGGCGGAGACGACTCGAGTTTATTTATCTCAAGGATAATTTTATTTACCCATCTTTTGAAGCCGAAAGAGTGGCGGAAAGCTACTGGTATTGAAATTACTTTTAGTAATATAAAAGCCACGACAGAGACTCGAGCTAACCGGAGTCGTTTTAATGAGCAGTGTGTTTATTATGTGTGAAGGCGTTACGAATAGTTTCTATTTATCTACCCAGACACATACCCGAAGATTTCTAGATTAATATAATAGAACGGTAAATAGCAATATTATATTGCTATAATTAAAAACGAGGCACTCGGATTCACTCCGCGACTAGCGCTCCATATCGGTGGAGTGCTAACCGCGAACAGTAGGTAATAATTGGAGGCGCGTTTATATTGGTTTAGTTAAAGGATAAAAGAGGGTGATGTCGGGCTTCTGCTTTCCCGAGGAGCGTGGAGTCCCGAGTAACGGTTACTTCGGAAATGTCAGCACACGGGAATACCTCTCTCTGGGGCGCCCGGAGCTGGCGCGCTACCTGACTCGCGCCAGTCAAGTATTATGAACGACAAGTATGAACAGTAAGTGAGTAAGTAATATGAAGAGCAAACATACGAGTAAGTAATCGCGTTCTGAGAAATTCTACAGGAAAAAAAAAAAATCATAACCAATAAAACTACAATTAAAAACCTTCGACATTGTACTGTTCGCTTAGAATCCATGCTACTACATATTATAGATGTAAAAGAATGTTTGTCTGTTTGTTTGTCCTTCTTTTACGTCAAAACGGATCGATATGATGTTTGGTATGGAGACAGTCGAAGGGTCGGAGAGTAACATAGGCTACCCTTTTTCGCCGGAAAAAATCGAATTTTCACAGGAAAACACGTTTTAATCAGATAAGCACCAGAGACGGCGTTACGGGCGCAATGATGGTATGACGCGTGAACAACTTGCGTTGTTGCATTTGAAATGTTCCCTCGCAGCCGAGGGTTCGTCTGCGTTCCTGCACAAGGAGCGCGCTACGTGGACCGCACGTCGAGCTGCCGGCAGTCCCGGTGCGGGCCGGCGCCGGGGCCCATTGCGAGCTGCGTGGACTCGGTGGCTTTATTGTTGTTATTAGCGGTGACTTGAATATTTTCAAACAATAAATTAGATAAACGGGAAATCATATTGAGCATAATGACACTATGTAACGTATGCTTTTAAAGTGTTCAAATTATTTTGGTGATGAAGGGCACTAAATACTTACGCGGATTTTTTTCAATGCAATGATCTCATCTATAAAGAAGTTACAAAATGGGTTATTATCATTTTTTTCGACTCTCTTTAATGGTCCACCGCTGGACCTCTATTATTAATTTATATGGCTCACTCTCAATTTCTGTTTGCAAGTTGTGGGTTCCGGTCCGCGTGTACAGCAGTGTAGCGTGGAGGAAACCGTCTCGGTCCTCGAGAGGAGCAACGCTCCAAAGGGCGGATAGTAACAAATACTACCTGCACTCATGCTAACAAGTAATAACTGCATCAATATTACTAACAGTCCTGTTACCAATGAATGCTCACTGACTGATTCTTATTATCGCTTAGAAGCAGCAGCCACTCGCCACTGCCGCCTACGCGTTTAATTTGCTGTTTGCTGCTGTCTTCGCATAAAAACGTACAGTACAATATTTACCGTGCAAATCATCAGTGGTTTTTTAATAACGCCATCTAAATAGATTTAAACAGATTTACTCAGATCATGTATTATTGTTACATATAACTCGTCGAGGCCCTATTTCACCTCGTTATGTTCGTTTTAAGGTGAATCGCTTTTCCCGAATAAGTTTACGTGTAAAGTTTCGTCGCAGCGCTATCGCTGGCGCTCGTCCTTAACGGCACGCGCTCGGGTCACGTTACATCAATATTATAATACAAATTTGCTTTGCGTCGCACGCTTTCCCGTGAGCCAAGTGCGCCGCGCCGAGCTCCCGTGATGTGTTTGGCCGTTATTATCATGGCGGGAGCTCACGGACAGGTCGTCCATCTAACGCCGAACACTATCCACTATCCACTTGGCACTATCCACTTGCAAGAAAACTAATATATTTTAAATGTTATGCGATGACGCGCAACTCGGTGTCCGTCAATGCTAAACAACTCGGAGAAGGTAACCTTCTCCAGCCTGATACGTTCGATACGCAGTGTTGGAGAGACAATTCTTACTGTACATTTTGTAAAGTCAAATGTGGATTAATGAAATTTGTTTATTTAAAACGATGCTTAAATCGGCACACTAAAAGACCAATAGTGACAAACCCATCTGGTTTTTTTTGTAAAACTCCATATTCTTCCGCGGATTCTCCTACTCGCATCCCTTGTGCTTGTAAATTCTAGAATATTTCAGACGTTTGGTGCGTTTTGAGATTTGACAACTCCATTGAGCGTTACAGAAGGTAATCTGAGTTATCAGATACAGAAACTCTACGTTTAGTCGTAAACGGGACCGAAAGCACTTCCAGGCCGGCGTGTCCGCACCACTCTACGCCACGCGAACCACCAGAAGAACTCGCGGTCAAACACGGGCCTATTACACAATGAAATAATTCAAACTGACTTAGGACTAAATAGTTCCTCGTGTTAATGGATTCCTCCGCGTCACTCTCCGGCGGCGGCTCGGGGACCGCCGTTCGGATCGGTCAGTATAAACGAAGTAAATTAATCAACAGCTCGCCTGCCGACCGGAAGTGCATCGTTACCGCGCGCACGTCTCAAACATCACCTCTTTATAATATACGCATAATTATTGTTTGTAATTATCAACGTTGCGATTGCACTACTCGTAATTAATGATATTGGATCGTTATAATTAGACGCCGCCTCGTGGCCGTCGCCGAAGTCGTACGTTTCGGTGCCGCGTGCGGCGAGCGAGGCCACTTGCGACACGTACGGGGTACACGTCAGTCGTCCGAACGCAGCACAACGAGATTATACTAAAATCTAATAGATGTGATTGAATTTAAATACAACGCAGAAACCGACATCGCATGCATGCGCTGAAAGTTTGTAATGATCTAAGTTAGCGGCCGTCGGAAGGTGACACCGTTTAATTGAAATCGACATCGAGCATCGACACGATTTCGTCGGGCGGCGCAGCTGCGGCCGGTGCGGGGCCCGACGGGCGGAGGGCGGCGGGCAGAGGGCGGCTGATTGGACATGGAAACGAGATTTGCAATCTTACCGAAACGGACAGAACTCGCGCTCGGGTTATTTATTGTGTCCTTTTAATATTTCGTCGAACGCGGCTTAAACAATTGTAGTGCCCTATTTTTGTTAGGTTTATATTTTATATCAGTTTATATTATATTAATGGCTAAAATTCTTAAAAAGCTTCGAGTCACCGGTGTAATGTACGTAATAGAAGTATCAGACCGGTCGTTCGTTGTCTTCGAAGGGAATGAAAAGTTCCCCCCTCGCTAGACGAACACTCGTAGCGGCGACGCGGGCCGCGTGCAAAAAATAAAGTGCACGCAGCAAAAACTGCTAAGGGACATAAAATAGCCTAATTACTTAATGTAAGCGCCGCTGCCGCCGGCCGCGACCGATACCTTGCCGAGTCGCAATGCGGCCAGTAGACATCCCTCACAGCGCGATCGGGGCCCGCGCTCGTCTGTGTGCATAATCTATTGAATAATGATGTTCGATCGCGCAGTACCTTGTTCAGAAACCTAAATACTTCTCAAAATAACAACATTCGAGCTTTTAGTCAACAATAAAAGTTTACAATGTTCAGTTACTGAATATACAGTGAAACGATTGAAATCCGATGATTCGCGAGTCCGGACCGTCCGACGCGATCGCGGTCCCCGTGAGGTCTCACATGTCACCGCAGAAATTCACCCGCAGGTAGTGTGTTGCAAAATTTTAGTTGAAATAATTAGAAATTAGTCATTACATTGCCCGGACATCGCGTTTGAACATTGTAGTAAATTATGTTCTTTTATATCAAGAGACGAGCGAGCGAGCGGGCGTCAGACGCCGAGCTCTGATAGGGCTGCGAGGATGGGACCGTTAGTGTGAATGCAGCTATTATCACGCGTT
>DWEM01003214.1:0-10984 GCA_018245935.1 Agara belti belti | reverse complement strand
ATAGTTCGTACCATACATGTATTGTAAAATTTGATTTAATATTTTCTTAACGATCTAATTGTGGAGAGATGATTGGAAGCGTTAAAATAAAAACCATGTATGTATAATAAAAAAACGTATTTGTGAACATTAATTTTAAAAATATATCTTGTTGAAATATTTTGTTATAAATTTATTGTTATTATTAATGAAATCGCGTTCGATATTGTAACTTAATTACCTATGTATTGTTGTGAAATTACTAAATGAGTTAGCTGCAGTGCGTATAATGAGATTTTTAACACACGCTCATGCAAGCTTTTGGGTGCTAAGTTGTCATCGAAGCTCATATACTGTTGCACTTATTTCCGTTGATATGGAGCATCAATTGGTATCAGACCCACGTCTTTCCTTTAGGATGACACTGCACCTTATATAGACCAGAACGCAACAGTAAAAACCTTTCAGTCTTACGAAAGAAATAGCCGCCGCGGCATTACGGCGACAGTGTGATAAAATTGCCAGGAAGCCTTTATCTTAGCTTGCAAATCGATTTTACATCCAAGTTAGAGTTGTAGACACAGACCATTAAGTTAGAAAGTACATGGCGGCAATATATATGCAGCGAGATTAGAGCGTGGCCGATGGTAGCGCGGGCGGTGGCAACAAAGGTGAGAGGCGGGCGCGAGGCACTATCCGCAATGACTGCACACCGTGTCCAGATGCACCACCTATTTGATATCACTACATAGTATAAAACAAAGTCACTTTCTCTGTCCCTATGTCCCTATGTGTGCTTAAATCTTTCAAACTACGCAACGGATTTTGATGCGATTTTTTCTAACAGAAAGAGTGATTCAAGAGGAAGGTTTATATATATAATAATATATGTAGTGATACGTCGAGGTGAACTAATCACACGTTTTAACAAATTCTACCTCCAAAGGGAATTCCGGGGGCGGGGGCGGGACGAAGTCGCGGGCAAAAGCTAGTTTAATTATAAATTACAATATACTTAATATAACAATCATATAGCTAGTGAGAATGCTTATAACTCAGTATTGTTTACCGGTTGATTTACGTAGATCTAAAACAATAAATCGTGAAACTAATTATTATTAGTGTGAGGTAATTCCTACTCGAGGAATATTTGGTCTCAGTGCCGACCTAATCTACTAAAAGCTATTAGCCCATTAATAAAAATAGAAAGGCCGTAACATCGAACATCATGAAGACAATTCACCCCACCCGTGTCAATTTCAATATGAGAAAAAGTATTTAGCGTAGCTTTTTAGTTGCCGGAAATGTTGAATCCAATGGCGCTACTGCTTCAGTGCGTACACCTTTGCAGCAGAGGCGCAAGGAAGGCAGTATCCGTGCTCGGCGGGGGGCGGCGGGTGTGCGGGGGTGGGCGCGCGCGGGGCGGGCGCGGGTCATCGAGGCCGTGAGAACGCGCGCGCGCCGCCGGTTCCCAGGCACGCGCCGCCCGCGCCCAGCGTGCTCCGCACACCCACAACGTTACTTGGGCACTTCCAAAGCCTTCAACAAGTAGAATACGTATTTGTTCTCTCTATTCCACACTCTCGGTATATAAAAGTGCCGTAGATCGGTAAACAGTATGACAATTGCAACCTACTATTTCTGCTTCTTTCACACTCAGTTTCTATAAGAAGGCAATAACTGGGTTGTGTCGTATGGTTTTAAGCGCTCGACATTAGATCACTTTGGATGTTATTGTTATTTATTCTCACGTTCTTCATTTAATAAATATCATCCTAGTTCTTAATCATTGCAGCCAACAGACTATTATGTACCAACTTTAAAAACAAATCATTCTTTAATTATTACAGAGAATGCAAAATGATTTCGTTAATTCACGACTGTTAAAAGATATTTAACTAAAAATAGTAACCGGTAGTAGTAGTAGTAGTTATACAGTAAAGCACATAAAAGTCTGGAGGTGATTGTCGTAGAGCATAGCGCGGTTGAGTGACAAGTTTGGTCTGCGGGTGTGCCGGATGAGCGGTGAGGTCGCGCGGTCGCGCGCCGCCTAGCCTCGTGGGACGATACCGTGCCTGGCACACGTATAGCTAACCTAACCACAGCCTGAGTATTTACTGTACAATCGTTTCGCACTCGTACAAGCTGTTTTTTTAAAATTTAAAACACACAAACACATTACAGGAACAATTAGAATATAAAAGAGTACAAGGGCACAACTTATTCCTATTGAAATCTCTTCCAGTGTGCCCGCAACTGGAGAATTGATGAGATTAGGCAAACACAGTGGGCATATCGTTTTCAAAACCGTGCTCTCTTTCAAAACCGGCAACGCATTGGCAACCCATGAGTTGTTGCACATGTTTATAGGCGACACGCCCGCGTGTTAAGTCTGCCAATCCGCCCTCGCCAGCGAGAGAAACTCTGGCGTTAAAGTCTCTCACCACGATAATAGACTCTTATCCCAGTGGAAGAATAAAAGGATTTAAAAAAAAAACTTTCAAGTTAATTCGACAGATTTTAAGTTACATCCAGTTACGAAACACATACATACAAAGAACGTTACATCGTTAGTATAGATATGGATTGTTTTATTTTTCTTTCGGTTAATTCTAATCCATGCAAAAAACGGTTCAAACCCGATACTGTCGCAATTAGCACGATTTCAACCTTGGAATATGCAATAAAAAAATTAAAGCACGAGAACAATTTTTATTTAACCTTATTCACATACCGAAGCAAACACCGTCGAGATCACGGTGCAGGCTTTAGTGCAGCCCGTAGCCGCGTCAGTCGTAATTTATGCATAGCCGTGTGCATCGCGCCGACCGCTTGATAAATCGTGACGCAGCGGCTACACAGAGAATTAGATCCTACCGCGTCGACACGACCATTGCAACTTGAACCGCGCACCATCATTGACAATCTTAACGCGCCGTGTACTATGCAGCTCTTTTTCTGTTCACATTTCGAGATGTTTTTGTCGCTAAGCTTTTGATTGACGCTGAGGCCGCTCGATCCGCGCGCTATTGTTCTGTAATTGCTATTCATTACGTCGTCCCCGCGAGTAATGCTTGTTTCCACTATTTCATTTATGCTGAAATTGAAACTTGTATCCTTGCTAACTTTATATACATTTTATGTTTTCCGCGACTTACGCACGGTAAGGCACCTTTCGTTTTAAGCCAAATTAATTGTAAGTATTTATATATAATGTAATTCTTACAGCATCAGCTTTGAAACAAAAGAAGCAATAAGCTTATGGGCAAAATAGGTTTTAGGTCTATTAGGTACGTTAGTCCTTTGACGTATTTAACAATATGACATTATTTTTAGCTTGGACTATAGGTCCAGCGGTTATTGTACTTGATCGCTCAGTCGGAGGTCGTGGGTTCGATTCCCACCCAGGCCAAATATCTGTGATGAGCATGACTATTGTTTCTGGATCTACGTATAAAATTATCTATATAAGTATGAGAATATACTACTATTATTGCTGTATATTTCAATTATCGAAATTTCTAATCAAAGTGCTACGATATGCTATGTGCCTTTAATGCTGAAAGAAATTCACGCTTACGTTCAAAGCTATTCAAAATAATTATTAAAATAATTCACAGCGATTGTTAGATGGCGGCCGTGAGTGATTGTCCTCACACGTGACCGCGTGCAGACTCCAAGCACGCGGCAAGC
The DNA here is from genome assembly GCA_018245935.1 of Agara belti belti. Lineage (NCBI taxonomy): Eukaryota > Metazoa > Arthropoda > Insecta > Lepidoptera > Hesperiidae > Agara > Agara belti. Next base: position 7,312 of record DWEM01003214.1, on the reverse strand, counting down.
ACAGATACAATACAAACATTTCTTGTGTAACTCGCGTCATCTCACACGTCAACTTATATTGATTGATACGTTCCGCTCACATCAACACGTTAAGCCGTTTACGTGCATATATCATTGATCATTTCTTTGTCCTCGCCGTGCGTAAAAGTTGAAGACACTATGTATAAAAAGTGACATTTTGTTACAAATACTTCCAAGAAACCTCTTACAATATATAGTATGAATACATAAAGCAGAAATGTAGAAAGTTCCCGGATCGTGATAAGATTTTGACAGTCTCGATTGACCATTATAAAGTGCTCATAAAATTATCAAGAAAATAATTTCAGTAGTTTCTCCAATGGATACTTCTAAGCCTACCTAAATCTTAGCTTATCCTATAGCCCATTAGATCTTAACTTGTCCCCTACAATGAATTTAGGACGTCGAAAAGCCAACCGATGTATTTCTAGCTTTCTACATATAATATATTAACTTTTATACTAATACTTATCTACATATAAATTTAAAAATATGTAATTTAGATTTTATGCCCGCATGTGCTTCGTCTTTGGAGTTTTAAGGTGAGGTCATATAATATCAGAGGTATGCGTAAAATGAATTTTCCTTATTCGAAATTTGAAATCTCACCCAGCTTCAGGGAGCAGACGCGTCTTAATATGTGTTAAATTACGGTGATTTCTCAATGGTTAAGTCGCAGACGGTCGACGACAAGCGGTAATTCCAGTAGCCGTTGCGCTAGTCTTGCAAATGGACTGCGGTTTTACTAGTAACACCACAAAAGTTATATAAATTACAAAGACCAAATACGAAAAACGTGAAAAAAAATATCGGAAACTATTTTCATTATTAAATATATTAAAATACTATCCACCATTATTAGTATAAAACAAATAATGAAATATTCATTTAACAACTTGTATACAATATATTATTGTGAACATATTCAAGACAGTAGCAACATTTAAAAGTAGGTAATGTCATACAGAAACTGCACACTTTGTTTTTGTGTAACTTGATGTAACGATAATATCAGCTATGTCTCCACAAATATCTCTTCGAACTTGGTAATCAATTGGAGAAAGAACTCGTATTGGTAGAACATTCCGTGCATTTTAATAACACATGATTGCAACTAACATTACTTGTAACAGTCTAAACACTGCGCTCCGTTTTGTTTTACCTGCTTGTCTATGAGCCCTTGAACTTTTACAGCATCATAAATTTCAGCGACATAATGCAATAAAAAAAACACGCTGAGCTTGGAAATTCTATCGTAACGCATAGCTTGGAGCCCCTAGTGCACTGACTGCACCCAGTGATTACGTAGCGAAATTATGCTCTCGCAGGACTTCACAATGAAGTAACGACAATGTCTTCTTATTACTACCAGTGACTGCGCGTGTGGTTCGAGGTACATCTTTGTTAAGTTGAAAAGTTAACAATAGTTCGTTGCCTCAGTACTGATAAGACTTATGTGGGCGGTCTTTATTACTGCACCATGTGTGTAACTAGGACCATATTTATCAAATTCAAACTTCGAACAGCGGGACCGATTGTGACATACACAAACCGCCATCATGCAATAACTGGACTGATGTAATATAAGTCCTATTACTGCAGTCTCGTTACTAATTAATCCTAATTAATTAATTAATACTCAATACCTTTATGACTTTAATTGAAATATCACTCGCTATAACGGTGAAGGAAAACATCGTGAGGAAAACCTGCACACCTGAGAGATGTTATAAAGCACATAATATTTTCTGAAGTGTTTGAACTCTACCAATCCGCACTTGGCCAGCGTGGTAGACTATGGTCTAAATCCCTCTCACTGTGACTAGACCCGGTCCAGCAGTGGACCAATAAAAGGGTCGAAAAAAAAACTAATACTCGTAGTATATGTGTATCTATGTGGAATATTAACTCATTCCATGTTGGAGCCGAAACTCCTCTCAGAGGTCTACTACCACGTCTAGTACCGCTTAACAGACTTCACAAGTGTTAGGGAATTATGTTGAACATATCTTGAATTTTCAGTTTCAAAGATTACCTCGCGCCGTTTCCCTTCACTCTTGTAGCGACTGATGGGGAAGTTTATATACGCAAATAGCTTTATGATGTTTTGAAATCTGAGGGCATTCAAACTTCAAACCCTCGAAGCAACCCAAGTTTCAGCCAGTTTCGCTAGCTAATGAGCCAACGGGCCAATGCCCAAATACAATATTATGAGACTATTTCAATGTTTTCTTGTGCTCATTGGTAAAACAAACAATTTGCTGAAACGGTAACTGATAGCATGTGACTATTGTCTACGTGACACATATCAGCGATATTTTACTTCTTACGTATAGCAGGTTTACATAATATATTATCAACTCACGGTTATATATTTACGCAAATGCATGTTATGTATTTATGTGTACAGTCTGTGAAAATGTATACCTAACAATCGTATTATATACTAATAGTACTGGACCCAAGCAATGATTTTACATTTAATGTATAGAAATTTGGCACACAATATGTTTTGTCAAAAAATTGTGTAAAAATAATTGAACCCGACAAAGCCTACTGAGTCCAACAGTTCCATCTTTCAAGCTGGAACCAACTAAAACACAAAATATCATGACAATCGGATGAGCGGTTTCGGAGCTTAACGTATGCGAAATAGTGACACGAGAATTATGTACCTATGTATATTAAGATAATAATATCTCTTGAGACAATTCACACACGGCAATCTGAACCCAAATAAGCAACGTCTACTGCGGTAACCAAGCAGCAGGAATGTGCAAACATAATTATACAGATTATTTTACACCCAGACGCAACACAAACACCTGCGCGCATCGCTCACATATTTTTCCCTGGTGGGGAATCCACGACCTCCGGCCTAGCACTCAGGGCCACGAACCGACGGAACTGCAGGGCAATTTATTTATTATTATTAACAAAAGGCGGACTTCATACCACTTCAATATACATTCATAGATGAAATATCACAAAATTCGCTGAATACGTACCTAACAATTCATCACAGAACAATAATAATTAGTAAGATAGTGCCCACATTTTGTGGATTTCTTAATGTTAGAATTGTCTATATTCTATGTATATACTTTAACCATGTACTATTGTATTAATGTAACGACGTTTTTCTGCTGTACCTACTTCCATTAGTAAACAAAACAGACATAATGCGATCCAACCTTGTCCTCACTTCGGTGGTATTCAATCGTTTTTAGGTCTCGCAGATCCTTGTTACACAGCACACCTACGACGTAGAAAAACACATCGCGACTGATATTTTAACAGACATTTACGAACAGCTTCATTTTGATTTGGAACGCGATAGGTAGGGGTGTCCTAACAATTATCTGGTTTAAGTAGCAGCGAGAAGTGAATCGGATTGCCATGACGGACGAGGAAGACAGACGCGGCGGTCACGCTCGCGAACCCGCATTTGTCGCTTCACGCCGCGTCGGGCCGCGGCGCCGACAAAGAAAACATATTCACTTGCGAGCGTGTAATCACACACGAGTGGCTCTCATAAAATGGATGGCCGAAAAGTTCGAATAAATATCGATTCAATTTCCTTTACGTTAAATGCAAAATGCAATCGTGTTTTTTTTATTTATGATATAAAATAACGGTAGCAGTGATAGCTCAATGGCTTGGATTTTAGTGCCACACTCCGTGGGGTCTGCGCTCAAACCCTGCTACGCAGCTCTGACTTTAGAAAGTTATTATGGGCCTCGTTTTTAAGTGTGAACATCATTTGCTATAAGCGTAAAGGAAAATATCGTGAAAACCAATACACGACCAGTTCTCCAGAATGTTCTCTAAAATTTACTGTTACTGTTACCATCCTAGGGTTTACGACAAGGTTTAACAACTGTTACCCAACGATAACCAGCGGAACCAACTGTTTTCCTCGGCGTTTGATGGTTGGAAACGCTCGTGAATATTTGCCAGTAACGCTTAGCTATCAGACCGCTCGATGTCTGCATCCGCATCTGGGCTGCGAGCATATCCAAAAGTGGAATATTAAAAAGTTTAATGGTAATACACAACGATAAGATCTATAAAAAACAAGTGTTAAATTAACAGCAGCTATACTTTCCGCGAAAGATATAATTGTGCATATATAAGAACACGTGTAATACACGATGCATATTAAATATAGGTGTATAAGAGAGTTCCCTTTTGAGGACAAGATAATAAAATTTAAAATAACGACATCGTTATAGATATTATACAGAACGAGGTGTAATATGTGAGATTAGTTATATTTCCATATTTATATATACGAGTATATCTACTTACTCATATATAAATTTTTATGAGGTATCGACCATGTAATAAAATTTCATGTAGATTGCAAGACTTCATTTAATTTTTAATTATGTTTTCATGCGACTCAAGAGTGAAGGTGGTACTATTTAAATTTAAGATTCGCCATGATTATTCTGCTGCAATCGTCATTGGTCTGATGATGACTCCAAACTGGATCAGCGTGAGGAGGTATGCTCGGAATCACGTGCGCTTGCGAATGAAAGTAATGTCCAGCCGCGGAATGTAAAAAGGTTTCAACTACATCTCGTCCAATTTTTTGTAGACTAGCTTTTGCCCGCGATTTCGTCCCGCGCATATATTATTATACAAATGTTATTATACATATAAACCTTCCTCTTCAACCACTCTATCTATAAAAAAAACTGCATCGAAATCCGTTGCGTAGTTTGAAAGATTTAAGCATACATAGGGACATAGGGACTGAGAAAGCGACTTTGTTGTATACCATGTAGTGATGTGGAATTTGTCGTTTATTCGGCAGGCGAAGCTTGTGTTGCGAAACGCGGGAATCACGGCAGCGGTGCACGCGGCCTTGCAGCGGCTCTCCCGCCACCCGGACGAGACCGCGCGGAGTGCGGTGGAGCTTCTCACTTACACCCACACGGTGTTGCAAGCCACTTGACACTGCATTCCGTTCCATTTTTTATCCCTTTAGCACGGAGAAGTTATTGACTAAGTCGCATACTGAGAAAACGGAAAAAAAAATTGCTAGACATTCTGTTGATAGTTAACTGATCAGAGAACAATAATGAGGTTTTTAAATTCTCTGTACTCAGTCTTTATAGTAAAAAAAGACCTTAACCCCTCATGTATTTTATTTTAAAGAATAAGTTAATTTTACATCTATTTGACTATATTTGGAATGTAATGACTGTAATTTGCCTTGATGAAAGTATAAGATTTGTGCCTGAAGCCATAAAAATTGAAGTGATTATATTATAAATATGTGTAACTGGTGTATAATGAGTATTGTAAACATTCCAATTGTTTTCGTTAATGTAGGATTCCGAACGATTACTACAATTAGTGTCTTTTATTTGAAAACTTGATAGCTTCGTCTAGTTAAATTGTCTGAATTTAAAATGCATTTGTACATAACGTGGCTTTGAATGTAATAAACGATATATTTCTATAAATCTGTGTTTTAATGTTACATAAAAGACCTTATAAATATCTATATCTACATATATACCTTACAATATGTATAATATACAAATATATTTACGTACGTATTCACATGTGCGTAGTCAATATCTGATTGAATAGTTTACTATTACTTACTATTTTCAATCCTATGAACTAAGTAACTCGACATTACGTGCGAATAATAACAACTCGCTATTGTGTATTCAGGATGGCTACTCCATCTGCGCCGGCGTCAATTGTTTATTTATTAAAAATATGTAGGTATAGTACAAATAAGTAGTGGAAGCGTACCCTCCTCAGTGGGCAATTGCGAGTGTGCGATATCGACACGCTCGACTTATCGCTGTGTAGCTCGCCGAATCCGATAAGCCGTAACGTCGATAGCGCGCATTCGGCGCACGCGGCGGCTGCAAGAAGTTTACGACGGGCGAGTTTGCGTTGCCAATTATCGCCATAAACAGTGATAATCCTCGCGTGCGCGAGCGGGCGGCGGTCAGGCGGCGTCGTGCGGTAGTGAGCTCGCGCCCCTGCGCTCACGATCGCGCACTTCTGCACAACACGTTTGCACCGCGCTGATCAATAAGGGACAATGAATCGGCGGGACGGCTCGACCGGCGGCGGGTCGCCATCCGAGCGCTGTTGAATAGCGTCGTAAGTTCTTCCGCCCGAACCGGCCACTAGTGTCTGTGTAGTGAATTGGAGCGGAGATGTCGCCGCCGTTGTTCAACTTTCCGCCGGCGAGTTACTCGGCCGTTTACACGAGCGACGTGTCGGGTACGAATGTGAGTATCTATCGGCGAATGTTCGCCGGCTACGTTATCTGTGCGCGTCGTGCGTGTGCGCAGCGACAAGGTCGGCCCGGCGTTCATTAGTGCATTCATCTCTTAATGCTCCGTCGTTATTAAATCAATATTTGTGTGCACATCGATCGAGGACTGCCGTAATGACTCATTCATTTAAATCGCTTTCATGTTACGGAAATAACAATAGTACCCGTGTAGCTGTTGATGTTTACAATGTTATTTACCTACTATTCGCGACAAACGCACGAATATCAGTTCGTTTCCTATTTAATAAATATTTTCACATAACTATCGCTGTACTAAAAATATATTGACAGCAAACAATAAGTACCTACTGTTATATGCGATATATATCTTCCTGGATTCAATTTCGTAATAATCTATTTAATCCTTACAAGTAAATCGTGCTCGTTACGCATTCCTTTAAGAGACGTTTGGGAACTCGCATATGCTTTGTTCAATCCATTCAAGGCAAACAGCAATCAAGAATAATTCGCTACGATACTATTGAGTGGATGTATGAAATTTAAGTTTAATTTATTGAGTAATTTAAGAATTGTCAATAGAATGGATTGTGATAGTTTCCGGGGTTGCTTGGTGGTGTAGTTGGTTCGTTGGTTGATCGCTTATAAGTACCTACGGGATGTAAACCAAATGATGCAATTTATGTACGTTCGTAAATAGTTTCAAGGCTTTCACTTAAGTAACTTAGTTACACCCATCCTTTAATCGCTAATATTTACAAAAAAATTAAAATTAAATAAGCTCCGATTACATTGTTTACATATTTCTATACGCATTTTTTGTATTTTAATTGTATAAATAGTAAAATCGTATCATTTCATTTCATGGTTAATAAGTAGATAAGGTACCTATTTTAATTTAATTTGTTCTACTATAACCTTATAGTTTTTAAACATTAAATTCAGCATAATAGTAATATCTGATTACTTATTATGTTGGCAATGTACAGTACCGGTATTACTGATATCCATTCTGGT
>DWEM01003213.1:0-10985 GCA_018245935.1 Agara belti belti | reverse complement strand
TCCGAGGCATTCTCGGAGCGCCATTAGTGATGTGTCGGATCGTTAAAGATGTATATCCGCGGATACGGATCCGAATACAGATATTTGGTGTCGAGATCCACGGATACGGATACGGATATTCGGAACGTCACTAAGCGCACTATGAGCTTGGGCTCTTCAAGAGGCGGAAGTAGCTCTCTTACAATTGACCGGCTACTCCTCGGATGTCGCAAGTGTCCATAGCCGACGGTGACCGCTTACCATCAGGCGGCCCTTCTGTCTGTCTGCCGGTCAGGATTATAATAAATAATAATATCTCACCGTTGTCAATGTGTAAAGCGATCACTTGGTCCTCGCGGAGTGCCATCCGAAGCAGCGCGGCGCACACGGTGGAGTCCACGCCGCCGCTCACGAGAACCTGTATCATTTTCAATACAATCATTTATTCATTTATTTCTTCATTTACAACAGTATATCATGTCAATACAAATAGATCAGACACTGGTTGAATGGGAGAGTCTCCGAGACCGGCGTGTATGCATGAAATGAGTTTTGCATGTAGACGAAGCACATCAGGTTTTATAGGGACAGAGATATTTGGAGCTCGGTGCGCCCTGCCTACCTCCCGTTAGTGGCCTGGTGTGCTGGTGTAATAATAATTATATCAACGTTTTACCAACAATAAATACTAGTATAAATAAGTAGGGAGTTTACTGCACCAGAGCTTCGCACACATCTGATCCAGGAGGTACTACAAGGAAGGTAAGTCAAGACTTGGATGAATCGATCGTTGAGAATTTCTTGTTTTGGATATGGTAAATCTAAGCAGGTGGGCTATGTCAACGGCGTGTTGGCTTCTCCATTTTCGGAGGAGGTGAAACTGCTCGTTGACTTAGCCCAAGTAGCTTTATCTAAAGTTTAATTTTTTTTGTTTATTTGTTTATTGTTCTTGTTGTATTTTGTCGTATGATTTTTTTGTTGTAATTTGTGTGTTGACCGTTACGAGACGGTATGGTCGCTTTGCTGCAAAGACGTTTGATAAATTTAAAAAGAAAAAAAGACTAGGATGAAAATAAGAGAGAGGTAGAAAAGATATAAGTATCGTTTTATAGGTCACTCACCAAAACCTTGTTATCGCCAACGGTCTCCCTGATGTACTGCACGCAGGACTCGCGCCGCGACCGCAGCGTGAACGTGCGCGACAGGCCCGCGATGTCGAAGAGGAAATTCGACAGCATCTGCTTGCCCTTCGGCGTTAGATCCACCTGTCGGAAAAGAAAAAGATTCGAGTAAACGGACTCGCATCTGACTGAGAGTTCACCTTATGGTGAATTTATTTATTTTACTTTTCAGTACCTAGAAGTAGGTATACAAGGGCACACATAATGCCCAAGGCATTCTCTTACATTCGGCCCTCGGTGACAGAGTTACCGCGAGGTACGTTTGTAAATGTAAATATATATAAATATATATAGATATGTACGTGACAAGATATAGATACAAAAATTTTAATATCACTGGCTATAACGGTGAAGGAAAACATCGTGAGGAAACCAGCACACCTTGGATATATTATAAACTATACAATATTTTCTGCAGCGTCAAGTCTGCTAATCCTAAAACCCTCCCTCAATGAAAGGAGACCCGGTCCAGCAGTGGACCAATAAAAGGGTCGGCAAAAAGTTTGAGAAGTATATGAATGTTTCACACCTCCGGATGGAACTGCACGCCGTACAGCCTCATCTGCTCGTTGTAAATGGCGGCGATGATCTGGTTCGAGGAGTGGGCGCCCACGCGGAACCTCTCGCCCACCTTCTGAACGCTGTCGCCGTGTGTCAATAGTACTGGCTGCAGTTTCTCCAGGCGGCTGTGTGACGAAGGAAACAAAAAAAAATTCATAGATTAGGTGTGTGGACTTTTGAAAATGTTGTTGCACAAAATTTCAATCGATCAATTCAAATCTTATTACAGGACATACATAATAATTATCCCTAATATAATATTTATTAATAATATTATAAACTACTTAACCGATCATCATGAAACTTTGTACACATATTCTTGGAGGTATTAGAAGTAGTAACATAAGATACTTTTAAGAATTTTTTTTGCTTTTGTCCTCGACTTCGTCCGCGTGGAATAATGACTTTGGGCAGCATTTTAATTTCATAGGATACTTTTATTGCAAAAGACACTAGTATGAAATATTTTTATCGGCAGTCCGGTTACCATAACAACACAGGCATACAATTGCCTCATTTGAAATCGAATAGCCACGTGTGGAATAATCTCCAGTTATTATTATTATTATTACTATTTGCGGTTTTAGTGTGCAGGTGTGCACGAGTGTACATACTTGAACAATGGACACGTCGTCTCAACTTCCACCTCGTACTGGCCGTCCTCGCGCGCATCCTTCCGCAGCACGGTGCCGCCAAACTCCTTATTCAACATCTGCATGCCGTAGCATATGCCTGTGGGGTGAAAATTGCGATAAAAGAAAAATCTAGAACGAACAACTTACCTACAACATGCTTTTTATACATGTTAATAATATGAAAAAAAAAAAGGGTATTCACATTGAATAGTTTCTAGCCTCGAATTATAATTAAATATGGAAATATTAATTTCATGGTTTCAATTTTTTTACTGTTATTACTAATTAATATTAACATATATAAACTGTATGGCTGGATGGAAAACGATAAAAGAAAAAATTAAGAACAAGACCTAAAACCGGAAGTCCAATCTTAAATATGTCCGCGTCATATCTGGGTGCGTCTTCCGCGTGCACCGAGTTGGGGCCGCCCGATATGATGATCGCTCGGTAGCCGGCCTCCTTCAGGTGGTACGCCGGCGTGTCCAGCGGCAGAATTTCCGACTCCACGCACAGTTCGCGCACTCTCCGGTCTATGACCTGTCAATGACCAAATTGACAATCACAAAAACGACAATACATTCACCGACATTTATTTTTCCCCCGTTCGTTGGTCAACTGCCGGACCGGGTCTACTCTCATAGTGTGAGGGATTTAGGCCATAGTCTACCACGATGGCCAAGTGCGGATTGGTAGAATTCACCGACATACGCCACTGCATTTACCGACAAAATGTTCTTCGTCTCTTTACGTTTAAGTTACCTATGATTTTTTCTTGTCACTTTTTAAGATAAGGACGTTTATTTGCACAAATATGGGTAAATTTAAAGATTTTTATATTCCAATCCATGTTTTGCGTTTCATGTCGTACAATTTTAATACAATCAGGAAGTTTACGTTTGTCGAAAACAGCTTCCAAATATCATTTATAATTAAGCCGACACGGTCGGCATTTATTTGTGTGACAGCTAATGGACAATATCCACAAGCGTTACCGTGCTTCGAAGAACACGTAACACTAATAGGACGGATGTTATCTTTAAGTAACAATAATTAATTTTCATCGGACACTTTAAAGGCGGTTTAGAAACATCCGCCAATCAGTGTGGTCACTAAGTCCGCCTATTTGCACATGAGAAACCTTGCGAAAGAGAGCTATACTAAGCAGCGAGATGACAAAAGATGACAAATACCATATAGGGTTTTTATGATAAAACTGACATTTGATTAAGGTTGTGAAAAATAGTGAAAAGCAATCATGTAGATTAGAATAGGCGACTTCTAGGCGTGCAGCAACGTAGGCCACATCAGTGCTAGTTCCATATAGGAGCTAATCGAAAAGACTAATCCGATAAAAAAAATGCATCAGTAGAATGATATGACTGGCGGGTCGCTAATACGAAAATTAAAAAAAAAAAGATACAAAAAGATTAGATACCAATATTTGTTTACTCCAACAACTTGAGTGAATGTTGAATAGACAAAAAAAAAAAAATCAATATTACCTTTCCATATTGCGAGCCCGCGTCCAATATGGCGACTTTGTCGCGGCCGAGCGCGGCTCCGTTAGTTCCTCGGTACTGTCCATCAGCGCTGGCTGTGTGCATCTCGCCAACTCGCCAGCAGCACTGACGGACACATGCAAATTGATAAAGAAATTTCAATTATTATTATACCATCACACCAGGTCCCTTAGGGGGTAGGCAGAAAGCTGCGAGTGCCAAATATGTCTATCCTTACATACCTTCCTGCATCTACAAAATTTTAATATCGTTTGTAAATGTTGTACATAATTTTCTCATCAATGACACCTATTTCTAATGTGAGGCAGTAGTTATAGAAATGTTTGTGTTTTGGTTTGAAGGGTGAGGACTTCAAGAGTAGGAACAAAACTTTGACAATCCTCTAACAGCACTGATAGCAAGTACATTACTCTGCCCATACTAACATATACTAGCTGTACTAATGTTACTAAACGTCCTATCGCTAATGAATCTTAGTTGTCTTTTGTGATTATCAAAATGAAAGAAAGGCTATACATAAAAAGACATCATACTGTATTTTGCATTCTAAACATATGAAATAGAGGCCATAAACTTCATGTAAGGTTTTAATAAAGATTCATATATAGACACACACGCATAGACATGTTTATATTTACATAGTATTACTATGAAATTTTTATTCTTTAGGGTTAAAACAGTACTATGAAATTTCCGATAGGACAGCTGTTTCATAGTAATTTAAGCACCAAATGAAAATTAATTTTTACACTCATATTATGCAGTTATTATACAGCATTTAGATTAAATGCCGAGATAAACTCTATGTTGGTTGTACATCCGTATCCAATTATCTGATGTGTATTCCGGCTAGTATTTCAAAAACCTTACTATTTATTTAGATAAACAAAATATAGTGTCTTGAGAGGCTATGAAACCATCATAATATAGCATCAATACAATTCCTGTACTCATTGAATATTGTTGCAATTCATAATATCCCACACATTTGCTATTTATCTCACTGAAAACTCATTTTTAAACAAATCCACCAGACCTTAGTTAGGAAATTCTTAAAACCAAACATCACTATGCTGAAGAGGGCACAAAAAGTCAAACAATAACACACAAAAAGACATTTTAACAATCACAATGGACAAGTCATTAGCACAACGTCCGGTGTCCCCGTGAGTAAATATATTTTACACGTCTGAGAAGAAAGAAAATACTATATAAACGCACACGCACACAATTATGTTGTAACATAAAAGAGTCATGAAAATATCAATGATACGACGATGTTGTGAACACATTTCGGTGGGCTGTGTGGATGGATATAAATAGATGGCATCCCACATGATGCTCGTAGCAAACCTATATGTATCACATATGTTTATGTATTGGCGTTGCTCTGTACTACAGTGACAAATACTATTTATTGTTACTTCTTCTTTTCAATTTTTTTATATGAAATCCATTGTGACTGAACCCTAAGTATTTATTGACAGAATAATAAAGGGTAGTGTACAATATCCTATAATCAATTTGATTTCTACCTTTGTAACACCTAACAGTATGCACTTATATTAATTAATATCTAATATCATATTTAATATGAGTTTGGTATTAATTTTTCTGCTCTTAATAATGAGGGTCTAATTGGTTTTAATAGCAGATAAGCAACGTTACTGGGACTTCGTAACAAATTTGTTTTAAAACAGCACGCCAGTTTAGCATTGTGTCCATAAAATATAGTATATATAATCTTTAATAATATTACTCGTTTTTCTAAACGGAAGATAAACTGGATCAAAGATAATGCCAATGATAAATGCTCAATGATTTAGTCCACTTTTATATATTCATAGCTAAAACACAGCCATTACCTGCTTTCGAGTATTTATGAATACACATGAGAATAATTGTAATTTGAAGGTTATTATTACTATTGTTTTTATTAGTGACACATTTTAATATTAATCAAAAAACTATTAAATACTAAGACACATGTAGGAAAATTCTTTTTACATTTTTTGCATAAAGTATATTTTTTGTATGAACTAATACAATTTGTTACTACTAAGAGTACTTGGCAGTCAAGAAAATAACTATGTAGACAAATATAAAAATAATTTAATATCTATGAATAGATTGCCAGTAAATAGTACCAGGCCTTGCCTATTTTTGTAAAGATATCAGGGTTCAGATCTTACATTTAATTTCCAAATAATAATTTAGAAATCATAAAAATGCTCTTCAACAGATATTAAGTAGTAAAATGAGGAAAATCTTATAAGATTTACCTATATTTGTATAAATGACTTTTTTAAATATAGAACTTTTAATTGAGTATGTTATAAAAGCCTGTTATTTGAAAACAATAAAATAATTTACATTGTAATTGTTGAAATTATAAAAGGTTAAGAGCATTACATAGGTTATCAGAGGCATTCTGTCATGAAACACTTGAAAAAAACAAAATATGCTATGATGTAACTTTATAACTGAATTATAATGAATAATTCGCGTAGATTCCATAGCCACGAGAGCGAGAGAGCCAACGAAGAGGTTTTATTGTAATAAAATATGCCAGTAAATATAACGATTACACATACCTTCCTTGGTATACAAAACATATTAGATGTATAGAGACACTGGACTGGACATCATGAGAACTCTTGAGATGAACGAGATTTAAAGATAACGAAACAGATAACAATAAGATAATCCAAAGCATTTTTTCACACGAGAGACAAATTAGTCGTCGTAGTGGTATTTGTAAGGCATGGTGTTACCTCGTAACTAATAGGGAGAAAATTTATAATCGAATCATCCTAATATAACTTATACGCGTGTAGAACTGGAAGAATTGTTAAGTATACAATATAATACAACACACCGATCAAATATAATCAGAAGCGCGAGTAAAACCGGGCTTTGACATTACTTACATTCTGGGTCACGATGAGAGTTGAAAAATTTATTAGCCACTTAATCTCGTTTATGCGAAACGAATACTCAGAATCATTGATTTTAGCCTTACCTAAAACAAAATAATCAAGTTTTCAAAAGATAATATTCATGAATAACACGAATAAATGTGGTTCTCCATTCAGCACTACGAATACAAAATTTAGCTACTGATTTACTTCACCAGATGGCGATAGTCGCCATCTGCCATTGCCAGTTTTGTCAATGTTATTTCTCGTGTAAAAGAAAATTTTTAAAAGTCACAAATAATGTAAATGTAATTTCATTATAGAAAAGTACATATTTTTATATTATAATTGTTTTTGTTTTTCATGAAATGCGTGAAATGGCAATTGTTATATATACTTTATAGCTATCAATGTAAACGCAAATTAAAGTGGTTTTGTTCGTCATCTTCTCCGTTTCGTTTTACGAAGTTTTTTGTAAGATATAGAAAAAGTTGAGAAACTGAAAAATAAATGTAGGTCTACATAGGTACTTAAGAAATAAACATAGGCACATAAATATATTAGATAGTACAGCACACTATGTAGAAACTTAAATAGATTTGTTTTATCGTGTTATTCATGTATTGACATAATTCTGCAAATGGCTATAACGTTCCTTTTATGCTAACTGTTGAAAATCAAATATACTCTATGGCAGTTAGACAGCAGAATAGCGTTTACAGAAAATTAATAAGTTTTTTTTCGCATCAAAATCGGACTGCGACATTTTATCTAAGACACAAATATTTAGATATTGTATTCTGCATTTACCTAATAAAATAAAACATAAAAATGCCTGATCACTTAGGAGATGATATGAGAAAAGTGAAGGACGATAAAGAAGAGCCAGAGAAAGAAATCAAGTGTACGTATAAGTATAGATTTTAGACAAACTACAATATAGCGTGTGTATTTTATATGAATTGAATGGTTTTCTTTGCAGCACTTGATGAGGGCGATATCGCGTTATTAAAATCATATGTAAGTGTTTGGTAATATATGAATTAATATAACTAGGACAATGACTGGCAGTTTCCTCAGGTCAAACTTGTTCTGTATCCATTTTATCTAATATTTAATACTTTTATAAAGGAATATACAAATTGATACCTCTGTAACTTGACTCATACTTCTTAGTCTGGAATCTATATCTATATCTATACTTCTATATCTATATTTATACTTCTATATCTATATCTATACTTCTATACTATTGTTATAAAGAGGAAAGATATGTGTGTGTGTGTGTGTGTGTGTGTGTGTATGTAACGAATAGGCTCAAAAACTACTGAACCGATTCCAAAAATTCTTTCACCATTTGAATGCTACATTTTCACTGATCAATATAGGCTACTAGCTTTTGCCCGCGACTTAGTGGGTATTTATTCTAGGAAATTAAAATGCTGCCCAAAGTCACTATTCCACGCGGACGAAGTCTCAGGCAAAAGCTAGTATGAAATAAGAAGGGAAACATTAAGCACATGATATATTTGATATTGTCATGAGCAAAAATGAATGAATCAATGATCAACATTGATATATCAGTTCTGTCATTCAGCCATTCTTTCCAACCAATACTAGCTAGCATCTATATTTTGGTAGGGTCAAGGACAGTACACCAAAATTATAAAAGAAGTAGAAGACGGCATCCAAACAGTGATGAAGAGGGTGAATGAGCTAACCGGTATCAAGGAGTCCGATACAGGGTTGGCACCACCGGCACTATGGGACTTGGCCGCGGACAAACAAACACTTCAAAATGAACAGCCCCTACAGGTATATAATAAAATTGCAATTCCAGAAATGTCTGTGTTATGTGTGATTTTTAAATAAAATTTCTTATAACAGTTTTAATTTACGCCCTATGAATCATGTCTAGTTACTAAATAAAATTTGTCTAGCTACCTCATCTATTCCCTTATAAAGGTCTGTATCCGATGTCAATAGAATTGCAATCGTTTATAAGATTAGTTACGGAAGATTTTAAATTGTTGAAGTGGGAAAATTGGTCTCAGGTAATTTTATTGAAAATCTATTCCAATCAAACTAACCAACACTTATGTATTCATGTACATCAATGCACAAAGGTTATATCTTCAGCTATCAAGTATTTCATTTTCTTAAGGATATGTTACATTTTTCCATTTTTAAACATAGGTGGCAAGATGTACAAAAATCATCAATGCAGATTCTAACGATCCAAAGTATATAATAAATGTGAAGCAGTTTGCCAAGTTTGTGGTGGACCTCGCCGATTCAGTGGCACCGACTGACATTGAAGAGGGGATGCGAGTTGGGTAAGCTGTGATAATACTAGGATATATGTATATACTAGGATAATTCCTACACTATTTAATAAGCAATTTTTCATCTGTATATAATATATATTTGTCTAACTGTATAATAACACAGTAGATGCTCCATAAACAAGACTACTTGTTGTCTTAATGCTTTCAGATAATTGAAAATCCACATAAATCAACATGATATACCCAGAAAAGGTATTCTTGTACATATTATTAACTGAAAAAACATAATTTATGTTGCCCGGTGGCACATAATATTAGGTGTTTATTCAATGTACAGGAACAATTAACAAACTGAGTAATCATTAATCTGTGAAACTGAGATCCATACTATTGAGTCTCCACTGTATATTGTAGTGGGTTTGTCAAAAATGGCTGTAACGATTTTGATGAAAATAGGAAATAGGATCTACACAGTTTCACGGTCAATGAAATAAAGATTTGGTCACACAGATACCCGTTATATAATTATTATCACTCTCTCATAATTGTGTTACAAGAATTTGACATAGCCAGGCTAGGTCGTAGACATAACCTTCCAGTATGAATTCATTAGTTCCATTCCATTGCTACAAGTTGATACATACAAATTTATTATTTAAAGCTATTTACAATCACGGAGACTCCCAATTGAAATTGCATGAAGTGTAGCAATTTCATTTTTCAAATCTCCTAGATTAAAGTTCGCTGACTTTTAGTTCAATACAATGAAGTGTTATGTATTGAGATATAACTGAGAACTACAATTGTTTCTATACCCACAGCTTGTGCTGTATTTTTGTGTGTTATGTATATTTTTTGTTTATTATTGATATTTTCTGCTTGTTTTCTTTGGAGTTATCTCTTTCTGAATAGAATAAACCTTTTCTGTCATGAACACAAGTTTGTCACAGTACAGACAAATTTCATATTCAAATAAAGAATAGAACCTACAATGTTATTGTTATGTTTTTTTTCTGTGTCGCCAGTGTGGATCGTAACAAATACCAGATACACATACCACTGCCGCCGAAGATTGATCCAACGGTGACCATGATGCAGGTTGAGGAGAAGCCCGATGTAACATACAGTGATGTGGGCGGCTGCAAGGAGCAGATTGAGAAGCTTCGGGAAGTTGTTGAAACACCTTTGTTACATGTAAGTCAACAACAAGGGTACCAAAAACAAAACACATAACATTGATCCAGTAAAACATATACATATTTAATGTGGTCTATTGCAGTACTGACATTCGATAAAACATAATTTTGTGATAATAATAGTTTTTTTTATATAGAAAGTGTAGGTACATTTTAACACATATGTCTTGTAAAACTTTGTTTTATATTAAGTACGTCTTATTGTTAATCTCTTCAATTATATGAAAACACTTTTGAAAATTTGCAACTAGCTAACGGTAACTCAAACCAAATGCATTAAAGATTACCTTAGTTTATAGATAATTCGTAATGTCGATGGCTATAATTTATGTTCATTTTTAATTTATCTGCATCTTCTCTGTAGCCAGAAAAATTTGTGAAGCTCGGCATTGAACCTCCAAAAGGTGTGCTGCTATTTGGACCTCCAGGCACTGGCAAGACCCTGTGCGCTCGTGCCGTGGCCAACAGGACTGATGCCTGCTTCATCAGAGTTATCGGTAAGAATACAGTTCTTTCTTTACACTGGTTAGCGACTCTTAGATTTTAAGCCGACATTGTGTGTTTGATTCCCAGACAAGACAAATATCTTAATGATGAACATCAGTATTTGTACTACCCGGGTCAATATTATAACAACAACAACATACCGTCACGCCAGGTCCCTAACGGGGTAGGCAGAAAGCACCGAGTGCCAAATATCTCTG
>DWEM01003212.1:0-10986 GCA_018245935.1 Agara belti belti | reverse complement strand
ATCAACACCTATAACTAACTAAATTCACATTAATAGTCCCATTTCTACAGATTTATTAAAGGTTGGCTGCAGACTTCCATGGGCGGCAGCGGCCACTCGTGACTGCTGTCTGCTTGTTTGCGCCTCTCTTAACTTTAAGAAAAGTAGCAATTAACCTACCTAATATATATTAGGTAATATATATAGGTTTATACCTATGCAACGATTGATATCGCGGCAAAACACTATTTAAAAACATTTATCGTTCAAGACGCTACAATGTTGAGTTAATCTGTTCTAATGTTGTTGTCGAGCTAATGGATGAGGTCTCATGTTTCGTGGGTAATGCCAGGCAGCTGATTTAGACCGTGTAATTATTTGTAATCATAAGTTACAATTTCCTTGGCGACGAACGCTTTTTATACCAGACAACCAAGGATCCCATCGCAAAGTGACTACATTCAGTCAGTAATAGTAATGAATACTCGAGGAGTTATTATCTAGTATTTTTAACTTGACATCTTTATTTTTGTCTCAGGTTTTACATCTTTTTTCAAATTAAAGCATGAAAAATGTATGTCTGTTGTAAAAACCTTACAATTGTCATGCTTTTACCTAATTTAAAAATATTGTAATTTCAGTCATGCATCTATAACAATGAAATGAACATTGAATTTTGAATGTCGTGAGTTTATAAAATAAAACAATATTGTAAATGTGATGTTTAGGATATTTTTTTATTCGTGAACGCATTTTTTTGTAAATGCGTTCATAAATTGAATTCTAAATTCCAATAGCTAACTGGTGCCAAATACTGTTGTATACGATTCTATGAGTATAATACATATGTATGTATATATCATATTTAAGAACCCAAAAATTGTTCTCATTATGGCACAATTGGGTTTTTTATTTTCCCAAATATTTTAAATATTTTTCGTAATTATGAACAAAAATCAGACACCGCTATTTGAAGATAATTAAAGCGTGAAGACTTTGAAAATTGTGCTTTTATGCGGCAAAAGAAAAAACCTTTGTTAATAGAATGTAAAGATAATTCTTTAAACTTTCTTGTGACACCATAAAAACGTAGCATAATTTATGGTGCAATGTTATGAAGTTACTCTTCGTGATATTGAAAAATGGCTTACTGTTTTTACAAAAATTGCGTTATAAAGAAAAAATTGGAGTGCTAATAATATTTCAAACACATTGGTATTAGATTAATTTCGATCAGTGAAAAGTGACGTACCGTTAACATAACAACTAAGTCTTCGGAGAACACACAACCTACAGTCAAAAATACATCTTAATTGTTCAGCTGAGAGACTAAATTTAAATATCGTTACGTAAACACGATCACAATGAAAATTGTGCTTTATTTACAGACAGTGGGACACAAAGTCGTTTGCACTAGAACGTCTAATAAGAATAGAATTGGCAGGCAACTGTTGTGAGGTGCATATTAGGTTTCTAACGGTTGGCCAAAGCGTCCTGACTCATTTGTCTAACGGGTCGGCTAACTAGATAAGACCGTGTGCTCTCAATCATCGTGTAATCTTCAGGAAACTTCAGGTTAAATGGTATCTAGGTGTAAACGATTATATCTGTGAGAAGAGTGGCATCTTGTTGTGGTTTCAAGATGTCGCACCTAACAGGCTTAATGGAGTCGAGCGAGAACTCTGGGAAGTCATCGGCCGTGTTTCTTAGAGATTTCAGCACCTCTCCTGACTTGCGCTAGATGATCATTAGGGGAGGGGATAGAATTTTTCGATATCTATTGAGATTCCCTTCTCCCCCCCCCCTTTCAAAAAGGTATAAGGGATTAGTAATATTGATAATTTCCAAATAATTTTGAATATAGAATTTTTCTATTTTCAAGGTTTCTCCGCGGTA
Organism: Agara belti belti; assembly: GCA_018245935.1. Classification (NCBI taxonomy): domain Eukaryota; kingdom Metazoa; phylum Arthropoda; class Insecta; order Lepidoptera; family Hesperiidae; genus Agara; species Agara belti. The sequence continues at coordinate 9,111 of DWEM01003212.1, read as the reverse complement.
ACAAACTAGATAATTTAAAATTTCCTTAACTACGCAAGCGTTAGTTTTAAGATCTGTAGCATAATTTTAAATAAAAGTCGTAATTGTTGTCTATTAGCCTGTCTATCGTCAGCTATTCCTCAATGAAAAAATTATAAGCTTTCGAACGCAATACTGATACTTATCAGAGCTTTATAGTTCCTCTGTGTATAGTACCTATGATTAAATTATAATGACACTTCATTCTATTATATAGAATAGATTAACACACATAGCATATTCAATCGTTGATACATAAGTCCTGATTCGGGTCCAGGGTCCTATGTAGTTAGAATATTGAAGTCTATCTATAAAACTGAATAAATCAATAAACAAATAGAATAAATTCCTTTTCTCTAGCGACACTATGTTGCAGCGCTGAGCGGAGACTAGGTTTTATGATTCATGAATTCTGCAACATTATTTATTACTGTATTTACATCTCATTTAAATGCATTTAATTTTCCAAACATCATCATATAATGTTAATTAGTGTTCACGAGATGATATTAATATAGGTGCAAGTGAAAACTACTTTCGTAATATTAATCAAATTGAAATTTCAGTTCAAGTGTGTAGGAACGGGCTTTGCACTGGTGAACTTCAGTTGTTATTAGTCCAATTTAAATCGTGAGATATTTCTAAATAATATAATCGTATATATTGACTGATTAATAAAAATAACTAATACACTTTATAATAAATATAAAATAATAAACATCTGCTAGGAAACTTTAATACAATATTATAATAAATTAATTAAAATCTACGTGATTTCAAAGTCTAGGATATGTATATTTGCAGCCCTTACCAGATTCATGTTGCCATCTTTTGTAACAGGACCGACTGGAAGACAATGCCCTTTATATTCTGTAGTTTCTAGATATAATATAAATAAATACATAAAAGTAAGTAGTAACAGACGTGGCCAACATTATGGTTCATCTATTGTTTATGTTGTAGGCCTTGGTAGCACCTTAACCAAATGTGATTGGACCATAAGTGTTGCGTCCGGACTTTTCCTTAGATTACCTTAATGTTTTAGATATATAATTCAGTATCAATATTAAGTATATAATGCATTTAAACATCCACGATACACAAAAGCGTCACAATTATACTGATATTCCAAAATTCTTTTACATCCCTTTAATAAATTACATCAAGGTCTTTAAGGAAATGTTTTAGGTAGAGAGATGTTTAATAATTGCGAACAGTTCTAAGCTTAGTGTTGTAATAAACATTTGCTTGTTCGCAGTTAAATAAACAGGTATGGAAGCCCTTCGGTTGTTCAATGTAAACTTGCGAAGGCAGTGAAAACGTTCAGCGCGTGAGTCATAGAGCGAACGACTTTAAGATGACCGCGAGTCTAGAAGGCAAGGTGACCACACTTGGCGCCTGAACGTTACACGGAGACCGGCTCGCCGCTGATTGAGATCCAGATAGATATCGTACAGTGCGAAATTAATCTAATAACAGCGCCAGATAGACGCGGGGAGAGACATTTTTTTCAATAACCGTTCAAGATGGTGCTCACTACTGATTGTTCTTAAATGGATCTTTAGATCCACACATGTCAACTGTGCCTTTTGTAATTTCGTTTGTTATCATTGTTATTATAACATCGAGTCAGATCAGTCAGTGGTAACCGGCGAGCATTGAGTGCCAAAAGTCTATATTAATCTTCGACAGTTACTTCCACAATATTCATAGTTATTTTATGTAATAAAATATTAGCTATTTTTTTCATCATTATCATCATTTTCAAATCTTACGGATTAGTCCAATAAGAACAGAACAAAATTTTTTTTTGTACAATTTTTATTTAAACAGCAAAATAATCCGTGACCGTAAATAAATACTTACAGCTGAGAATCACACGAAATATTTTCTTTTGGTTCCCTGTCAATTTCAGAACCAACATGCTAAAAGGGTTACACGTTCGATGCAACCCCGGCGAAATCCTTCGCCAGGCACCGAACGATACGAATCCTCTTTCCCTGTCCTGCCAACGATCCGAGCGTCTTCCTTCTCTGTCCTTACGAAATATGTCTAAAAAACCGTAGCGCCACCGTTGACGACAATCGCAGGCGAAACGATCTCTGGTCTAATTCCGTCGGATGCCCTGCCGACTATTTCAGCTGGTCTATAAATACATCCACAAAGATCGCTACAGCAATGTGGGTCGGGAATCGGGATTCCTTCTCGATATGCACAATGACGGATATCTCCGTAACGTTTGCGTAACATCCACCGTGTACTTCGGTCACGATGAATACATGAATACATGAATACATGTATACAACAATACATGTTGATAATAATAAGGATATTTATAAAGCAAATTGAGTAGGTGAACAAAAATATATTTTTCAGTTGCGCTTATATCAAATACAGCTAGATAGAGGCTAAAGATTTCAACTAGCTACGTTCTGGACTAAATTCGTTCACATCAATGATTTTCTATTGACTCAGAAATTAGCTTAGACCCAATTGTGGAAAGAATACGTATCTAGATATGAGTCATAATAACAGAGTAATTTAAGCGAGGTGGAAGTAGTAATTTCAGACAATTTGGAAGCAATCATATAATTTAAGAGAATTCATTTTCTACACATCCGAACTGGAGAAGCTTGGTTGAGTATGCTGTAGGCCTCGTTTCAGGCCGATTCGGATCGCGAGAGACCCGTATCCAGAAGGACGTAAACAGGTTGCTGTGGTAGCCCTAATGACAAGGGCAAAAGTTTCCCTTAAAATTCTAGATTCTTTTGTTTCACGAATAACTGTTTGCTATCTTTCCAGATTAAGTCTCATGTTTTCCAGTGTTCAGTCTGCTGCATCGTGGCCAACATACAGTGAATACATCACATTAATATTTAACATTTTCGAGGAGAAATTTTACAATTTCGTGATCTATAATTAACTTTTAATTATAAATGAGCGTGGCAACGGTTTCTGGCGACTTCTGTAGAGTTTAAAATCAATTCATAGGTATTCTACGGAAACTAACGTCTATTTTAAAGTTTTGTTCTAATCCCTCATTAAACTATACATATTATCGTGGATTAAAAAGTATTACAAATCAAAAATAAAGATTCGAATAAGATGGCTTTTGATTTTCTTATGTCATTTATAGAACCTCATATGCGATGCCTGCTATTATACATACTCTACATACATATAGACATACGTTCAAAGCTTTAGCCGACTACATATATGTGGACTTTTATGAAACGTTACAATTTTATGTCTTTCTGTCACATTTAACGCACCATCTGTTGGCAATCAATTATACTGTTAAGTTAATAAAAATAATGGAACTTCTTTGTAATACTAACACTACACATTCATATGATATTCTGCCTCTTTTATTAAATGCTTTGTGTATTAAGTCGTGAAGGAAATTTTTGAAGGAAGGCATAATTTGACAATGTTATCGAATTATTTATTAATAACAAAAATAAATGGATACTGGATAAAAAAATGGAAAATGACAAAATCAGCATAAAGAGCATAAGTATTCATTAAAATATATGATATATGTAAAATATCAATCACTGTAATGGTCAAGAAAAGAGGAAATCGAAACATAGATATCCAAATAATTTCTATGGAATGTGGAGTTTGGGTTCCGAAGACAGCGCGCCTGCCTATGGAACTTAGGGACTATGGAACGATAACTCATTCTTAAAGCATACCCTTTTGCCCAACGACTGAACAATAGGGTCGATGACAACAATCATGACACCCGCTTAATAATCATATAGCCATGCATCATATGCGTTCCATTCTTTGAATATTGCTGCGCTAAATTTTTCTTATTGGATCATCGCAGACATCTCTCAAGATAGGCGACAGAAATGAATGAGTTTCTAATTGCGAGCTCACTAAACCGAGCCGCGAAGGTCACCCCTTCTATCTCTAGCCCGTACCTACTCAATCGAGTTTATAATCGAACCGAGTGCCCGAAAGTAGATTATAAATAATCGCCAGATAAGTAAAATAAAATTCTGGGTTCACACGGGCCATTTTGATTGGTATTTGAGGACTCATCGATTGTCCTAGCTGAGGCCGCTCGACTCGGTGATCTGGGTTCAAATTCTGGCAAGCACCCCTGACTTATTGTAAATTAAAAACTAGTGATGTACATGCAAATTTTTACTAATAACCATAATGGCTAGACAAGCAAGCGCTTAGAAGTTAAAGACGGATCTGAAAATAGGCAGGGTGTTGACCTGATTTTTAAAGTAAGGAAAGAACAAGGTGCTAACAGATTAATCTAAGAAGCGATTTGGAAAGGAAATGGGAGTTTATGTACGACTATGAGAGAGATATTATAAAATAAATATTATGAGCATTCTTTTGTGTGATCGTATGATCCTTTTACATGAAAGCTCAACTTATTTTAGCTACGAGATATAAACTCGTGTTAGTGTTTTTCAGCATTATCTTTCATTTTGTGAATCTATGTGTAAGCTTCATCCAACAGCTCTGTCTACTTTCCGTCGGGTGTAGCATTCGATGTAGGCTCTTTGGCAGATTCTTCGCTGAGTATAGTACCCAGGCAATGGATAAGCTACATATATACAGTTCTAAATGCAATACCGATTTAGATAATTTTTATTCATGACACAAATATTTTTCCTGAACGGGAATCGAATTCGCACTCTTCGGCTTACAAGTCAGAGTTTCTACAATACAACAAGGCATTTGAAATGTGTTTACTCATGATACGGTTTAAGACCGGTGCGTCAAAACACCTGAACACGCGCGTGACGTAATACTCCAGCAAATAAAACGAAGCGGGCCAAAACAAACGATTTTTTAATATTTTTTTGGCGGCGAAAATAAACAGGTTCGTACAAACTCAACAATCGGAAATTCTTGGCAACACTGTACGTTAGATTTTTGTTCGATGTCCAACCGGAGTTTGTTAAATCTCATTTTCGAACGAATAAACATGTTACTTAATCGATACGGTACTAGGATTTTTCTTAATTAACAATTAATGTTAATATTGAGGGACATTTTCACACACAGCCTCCTTCTCCCAAGTTTGTCAGACTATGGTGACCAGACGATGCGTAAACTACAAATATAAAGTTATAAATATACCTGCATATATTCTTTTTACACCTAGATTACGAGATCCTATATTTTAATGCGGTATTAGATAACTATAACGCTCGAATACATATGATATTAGATTTTTTGTCAGATTGATAAATCGCTTTCGTTGTCACACGCGACTCGTCGTAGTCTCGAGCTAAATTAGAAATTGCTTTAGACAGCAAAAAATTATATGTGATCACATTTTTGCCGATGAGTCGACATTTTTATTCGCGTGATGCAGTTAATTTCGGGACGATGACGTCCATTCGGTTATTGCCCTCAACAAAGTGATAAAAGAATTTAGAGATTTATTATAATACTGTATATTTGATTTATGTATATTTGAAGGTTCTAAATAGTTAGAGATGTTATAAATTATATAATATTCTCTGAAGGTGTGTGAAGTCTACCAATCCGCACTTGGCCAGCGTGGTAGACTATGGCCTAAATCCCTGTCACTGAGAGGAGACCCGGAGAGGAAGGTTTATATCTATAATACCATATGTATATTAATATATATAGTGATACGTCGTTGTGAACTAAACACACGTTTTACGACATTCTACCTCCAAAGGAAATTGCGGGGGCGGGGGCGGGACGAAGTCGCGGGCACAAGCTACTGTAGTGATAAATGCAAATGTAAATCTGGGTTCTCTTACGTTTCTGATCTTTAATGAAATCCTAGTTGAAATTTTCTTACATATTCTAACTAGATTTTTTTTCTTTCCTCATAAAATACTAGAAAGATAAAAGGGTCTAAGTCCCATTTAAGCTTCGACTCGACAAAGTTGAATATTACATTTATGTCACAGCAGCCGCGTGTAGGTCTGTTTATTAGTAAAATATTCCAGGCGACGTCGTCGGGACGCTGAGTCACGGTAATGTGACCATATAACAGATAACGGAAAACTCGGGACACATGTACTGAACATTCGGACGACTGACGTGGGAAATACTAATTGGAAGAAATTGCTGGTTGATATTCTCCGCCTTTTTAAACATCCACGGCAACAACATGAATCTGTCGTCAATATTTTACATAAATGCAAGCCGTTAAACGGTTATATTAAAAATGTTATTTTAACAGAATAGCTCACTGTTACGGTCAACGAAAACATTTTGAGGCAACCTGCACAACCGACATCTAAACAAAGTTTAAAATCGGAATAATTTTGAATTTGGAATTTTTCCGCTATGGAATTTGACGTTTTCCAATCCGCACTTAGCCGGCGCAGCATGTATCTTATTCTAAAAAGAAAACTTTATTAAAAAATAGACCGATAAATAGGGTAACGATGATAAAAAAAATACTTTTACATTTTCTTTTCCATTTTTTTACATTCAAAGCAATACAAAACACAGCAAAGGACCGTGCGAAACAAAACCGATAGTCACTGTAGCGATGAGTTTATTTTGCTCCAGATGTCTATAAATACTTCGCTTTATTTTTGGAAGGTCCGCGACAAACGCTAATCTTCTATTAGTAGTCATACAAGAGTACGAACGAGAGACAATTTAACATCAATTATAAATATTCCTGAACACTTGGCTGGTATACGGCGTACGATTATTAATTTACTAATCAAAAATTAATATATCTAGTATGTGCGAATGTTGCCACTTGCAAATTAAATTTCGTATTTAACTGTATATTTACAAGCGTTTAATAAACCGTAACTGTTACATGATGGTACAATTTTCACGTAATTACAACAAATTTAATTACCTTACAATATGTAATTAGAATTTCAGGATAATATCGTTTGCAGTATATTTATAACTAGTGGCGTTGAGAGAAATAGAAAGAGATATATTAAAAACTAATTTGGAAGCTCTCTCTATAGGAGGCCAGGACCACACGTCATAACTGTTCCGGTAGGCAAGGGCGGGATTCGGGTGAGTTTGCAAATAATAACAATTTCAACAACATCAACAATTTATTTCAAAATCATTAACAATTTCAACAACATTAACCATAACAACAACATATAAAACAACTGTAACAACAACGAAAATCTACAATTATCGCCTACTACATAGATTTTGCCACCAGAGGCGTTAAGAACTTTAAGTAGGGCTTGGAGTTATACTCATAAGAACATTTGAGATGCAAATGCAATGTTAAAAGAACATAAATTGTAACCTTTTTGTAGTATATAAGTGTCCGTAAAACATTTTTTTTTGATGTTTTATTGAGATGCCTGCCAGGATTTGAACTCAGACTGCCCGGAGTGTAAGGCTGAATTTCTAAACACTGCTATAACATGTCAAAGTCTAACCAAGGGACATTAACATTTGTTTGTTTGTTTGTGTATGTGGTCATGTATTCTATAAATATTTCCATCGAGTATATTATAATTAGATCTCTGAGTGAAGTGCACTATTGCAATATGATCGTTGTTAATATTAATATACATATTCTACCGACCACTTCGTTATTGATGTATTAGTCTTGTGAGTCAGATGCACGGACTGTTTGGACTGGTTTATATATCTTGAAATAACTGTGCTGAGTTGTTTAACATCGGTGCTGCTTAGGGCAGGGGTTCCCAAGATTTCTTACGTCACCGCTCTCTTGTAGGTGTAGTGTATTGTCTCGGCGCTAGCGACTCACAATAGGGTACAATTTATTATGCAATGTGAAGACCAATTTTAAAATTTGCATTGACACGCGAGAATGCTTTGGTTATTGAAGGAAAATAACAAATAAAATACAATGGCAACTTAATCAATATGACGTATGTTTAATTTCCAAAAAAAGGTAAGCTCTTTAGGCGCCACGGCACACAGATTGGGAACCGCTTTCGTAGGCGTTATATGCAAAATGCTTCAAAAGATAACCGGGCTGATATTTTGGTCCCCGCGCATCTGCAGTGGAGAGGTTTTAAATAGATTTTGAATAAAATTCCAGATTCATTTCCTTGAAACAATTCACATTGTGCATAGAACAATATAAGACACGCATTCCAATGCTATTAGGACATATTGCATTTAGGTTCTATAAAGACAAATTAAAGAGTTGTCTGCTAATAATGAGTAGGAGAAGCATAAGATGACATATTTTTGGTACAGTTTTTAAGATTTTCGATATTACAAGGATTGATGATGGTTGTAATAATCGACGATAGAAAAGTCATATTATTTGGCCTAAATGAGACCCAATACTGACCTCTGAATCGCTTTCCATTGTATCTGTATCCAACAAGGATAATTCAATTAACTTAATAAAACAAGAAAAGGTACTTCAGAAGTAACGGGAATATTAAAAGATTGATCATTTCGAATCAGTCTTTACTACTATGTTACAATAACAAAAATCAATACACTATGTTATATATAAATAATATCTCGAACAGACATACAATTTGACATTGCATCGCTATAATTTAAATACAAATAGCTTTCAAATAGTACAGATATTCTAATGACACTCAACATGTTATGACAGGGCGCAAAGCCAAACTGCGAAGCTTAATTAAATTATCATTAGGGCTGTCATTTGAAAAAGATACAAATTTTTATACAATTATTTGTATATAAGTCACATGTTTGTTTCATGGTGCGAACAAATCACTCTTGGTTCCATTTCACATCGTTACATCGATAACCATTTGTAATTGAAGTTAATTTCTATTTTTGATTTACATAAAGACGTCTTGATAGCCCTGGTTAAGTCGAACACGGTATTTCATACATCCCAAACAATCAACATACTCAAAAACATTGAAATGATACCTGATTGAAATAGAACTATATCCAAATAAATCATTTAAATTTGCTTATTAATGACAAAATCGTAGACACTCAAAAACAGAATTAAATTATTGTTTCATTAACGGTTTAATTTACGACTTTTTAGTCATTACAATAATATTAAAAAAGGTAATTTACCAATCCTTCGCATAGAATTTCTTCGTTTTTGTAATTTGTTGTAATTTGAATGTTTTATGTAAGTTGTGTAGCTCTACGGCGTAGCGTTAA
>DWEM01003211.1:0-10986 GCA_018245935.1 Agara belti belti | reverse complement strand
TCATACTCCTCCGTCCGCGCAATTTTCGTAAAAAGGGATCCTAAGTTTTTGCTTCACGTATTAATATATAGATATACGAATAGAGAAAATTTTAAAAAGACAACTTTTGTGTTTTGTTACTAAACGTAATGCGATTCAGTGTAGCAACTCCGCATTCAGACCACCTGGTTGGATGTAGCTGAAAATTCTAAAACATCCCTCTTATTTTATTTAACACTAAAACGCTTTTGAATTTGTGTTATTTTGTCTACATAAATGGATCGTTACTAACAGAGCGTTTAATTTACTTTTGTTTCATATTTTGTTCCAATGAATGACCAGTCTTAAAATCCCCTTTCCTATTCCTTTAAAATCCATAAAGTGAACGAGAACCAAGTGGAGAATTAGCGGTCGATTGTGACAAGAGGCGTTCAGCTAGACGCATTTGATTGTCGTCATGACATAATTTAAAGCGTCATTGTTCCGAGAGACAATTTCAGTTATGACGAGATAAAAGGGTGAAGGGCGCAGGGCGACACGTGTTCGAGCCTTGGGGTCTACGACAGAAATATATCCATATTATTAATATGCTATACAAAAGATATTTTATAGCATTAAAATTATTTACGCTTTAATACTTTATACTTTTGTTGAATTAAACCACGTAGCTCAGGTTCTATTAACAATTTATTATAAAACTAGCTCGAAAATCACAACGTAATACCCCGGTCGCTTGATGTCAAGGAATATAGAGCGGGAAGAGCTATTACCACAGAGTGTATAACATAAAATAGGCGCGAAATTCAAAATTGGAATATTACATTCAACAACATTAAACTTATACTATAAAATATAGCTACAGATTATATGAGAAGCACAAGATCAATAAATGCTAGAAAAAGATAGTACAAAACAATCGTACCTATCTAGAAACAAAGCACCGAAAAGAAACCTTCGCACCCATTCAAGTGGAATTAATTCTGCTGATACTTATTCTTAACATTCACTCTTTGTACAAGTTTACTTGGCATTATTTCAATATAATGTTTGTATACCAATTGGAAAAATGCGAAACAATGGAAGCTATTTATTCTGTAGCGAATGTTTATTGAAAACATTTTATTTGTTTAGTTTATTATAGAATCTAGGCATTGTACAGAGCTTATTTCTTACTTAGCTTACTTAGCGGTGTTGTTTTGTAGTCGCACTTGAGTAACGATTATTTACTTTATTTTATTTATTCATTTACTTTTTTATTTATAAGTACCTATAAAAAAGCTGTTACTGTTACTTATACTATATAAGCATAGCGTAGCATAACTACTTCGTGAATTGTAGCCGACAATCCTTATTGGACCACAATAGCTTCAATGAATTTCTTAAATTACTACTATTAGAGGTGGTATTATAAACTCATCATTCAACTGATATACATACTTTGTTACTGTAACTTGCCATGTCGGTGGGTACATCATTAGAAAGTTTTAAGACCGTTAATAGTACCGTCTAAACAATGTATTGTATAACTCAAATTTCCGGAAATACATATCTAACCTCAAAATTTAAATTAGAAACAAATACATGAGTCCACACTGTTTTTATTAACACAAAAAGTGCTTTAGAAATGTTTAAATCACATGGATTTCATTCAATATTTAATAATATATTCAATTTTATGAATAACACAAGTAACGTGGCAAACGTGTTATCGTTCGTTAGTTTATCGACTCGATTTGACGATTTGATTAATATTTCAAATCGGTCCATCGAGATTTAACTGTTTTCCATTTTATTGACATCGATTAATACCGCGGATTAAAACAGCTTAAATTAATTAAACAACCAGCATGTGCATACAAATCCTACGGCTTAAAATAAAACTTATGTAGAACAACACATAATATCTATATAGATAGATAATTAATAAAAAAAAATGCAAAATAAAGATTTAAATAAGGATTAGACGATACTAATATTTTTAGTATTGTTTATGGTTTAAAAAAATACGTCACACATTCTACATTCTACTAGAAATCGGGACCGTAATGGGTCAGATCATTTCTTATAAAAGGATGTCTGCACAAAAAACTTTTTTGTAAGCAAACATTCGCTCTTGCGTACGTAAGCCACAAAAAAAAACATTATAAACATCTGCCACTTAAGGCCAAGCGATAACTCATCAGACTGTGCCAACATCGAGCAGAAATAAATTGCCATGATAACCGGGTAATTGGCCGCTAGGTAACCATAGTGATTACAACAAGGTTGTTACGGGTGCCTCGCACCTTGCATTAAAAATAATACTCCAGGCAGGTAGCACACGTGGGATAAACCGCTTCTGCCTTTTTTCTTCGTTAATGTTAAATCGATTGTGGCCTTGTATCTCATTTTTATACTACTTACTTCGAGTGTCATTTAATGCTTATCAGATGATGCCTGTAACGGTAGCTGCCCTTATTTCAATTCAGAATAAATGGTGGAATAGAATATAATTTCTATTTATAGAAAAAATAAAACTACAAGTAGTATATGGTCATGTAATCTTACCGGATATATGAGCGAAGCACAGCGTCAATGTCGCAATAGCACAGCCAGAAGCGAGAGCCGTCGACAGCAGCACAGCTGAAGCTGAGGCTCCAACACCTGCTCCACCGGCCGCTCCACACACTATAAAAACATACAGAAACGACGCTGCACACTCGGCAACAACAGCCTTCCACAGCGATAAAGTCCGAACTTCGAGCCTAGCCGGCACACGACCGGACAATCCAGTGTCACTATTTGAGTTCGCATCCCGTTTTAAGCACTCCAACTTTTCGAACAAAGTAACGATGTGCTGTTCGAGGCTGTCGTCCGGGATGTTGAACGTTTGCTCGCCCATTTTTTTTAAATTAATAATTCAGAAACACGACATCGTTTTCCGCGCGAAACTACGATCGGACTCGCTCGACGGCTAAAACGACGAAATCACTAGCCGCCTACGTCCCGCTAAGGTTCGTGGGCGAGTGAACCGGCGCATAAAGTGAATGAATGAAAACTGAATGGAGCCGCACATGTCCCGCCACTTGTTACGCCCCCGCCCCGGGACCTGCACTTCCAAGGGTGTAATCAAATCGCCAACTTGGTGCATCACCACAATACAACATAATTGAGTACAGAAATTATTAAAAGCAGGGGAAGCCGGTTTTTAAAGGGTTCGGTTATTTATGTTTCGAGGGCATTTTTATTCTACTCTTATAACAATCTTTCATGGGTGCGTTATAATATCAAACTTTAATATAAATATGATTTTGTTCAAATCTGATATTCTAAGATATTACAAAGATGTCTGAGAGAGTCGAGCAGAGAAACCTTTTGCTCGAAATCTTTTTACAAGTAATCTGTTAAATGTGCACAGATCACATTTATATTGTGTATTTTAAGTAGATCATAAACCAAAGATTTTTTTAAATGTGACTTAGTCAAGCTAAGCCTTTTTTCGTTAAATCGAAATTCGAATCAATTATTCAAACGTATTCTAATAAATTACGGTCGAATTTCGACCTCTGAGCGAATACCAGTTATCATTAAAAAAACCATAATATTATAGCCTTATTTCTTACTCCATATGGCTCAGTGCCAATAGTATTTACGCGTAATATGTTAGTTTAACCAACAGTGGGAGTGTCCGAATTATGTGTGACAGCTTACAAGCACATAATAATCTAATGAATGATAACATAAATATTTCAGAGACAAATTCGCATCTTACTATTGAAACTGCACAGCAGTTGGGCTTTTTCATGAGTGCAGAAGAAAGAAATGTATCAATTCGAAACCACAAAAAAAGTCAGTAAATAATAACAAATTATAAGAAAACCCGTTTCAGTGTTAGTCAGTCATTCAGTCATTCAGTGTCATGTAGCGGATCACAGCCTTGAAACGGCTCGGATTCAGCGTTACCAAGACTGGGTCGAAGCGCAAGAGAAGCAGAAGTGAGCATGAGAGCAAAATGGCGGCGAATTCGTGTCAAATGTAGATCTGCTAACGCCAATTATATCAATTCATATCAATAATTGGTGAATTGATGCTAAATATCAATTAATAATCATATCGCTTGATGTTAATTAACAATAAGACGGCAAATATTGTGTTATCAATACGTAATGAGCAGACAAAGTGAAATTTTATAATTTCATACTCTGCCTTTTCTTTGTTTGTTTCTTTTGTTGTGTCAATGTTTAATTAGTAGGTACTTAATGGTCACGATTGAATAAAAAAAAATACGTGACCTGTCCTGTCCAAATTCATCTATCTTTACAAGTAAAAACCAACTCTTTACATATGTATATGCAATATGCATATATACATAGATATAGGAGTTTTAGGAGCAAAAGATATTAGAGTTTAAGTATTTAATAACGCCAGTGCTTCGTAGATGATGGGACTATAATAACTTTGTAGGCGACGTTTGCAGCTGCTAAGTGCTCGGGCACAGATGTTACATTTTCGTTGTTCTATATAAAATAACGTAGTACGTATATACTGAATTACATCTTGTTGATAAAGTTATTAAAATTATGAATGCTAAATAATGTATACCTACGTTTTTGTAACAGTTTGGGACACTAGGCATTCCAATTTAACACAGGCACAGCATAACATCATCGATTAAGCAGTCCTATTTGAGATTTAATAATTATATTAGTTGCAGCAAGTATTTAACACAAAAATAAGTGTCTCTGTTGTAGACCACAATTTATTTGGCCTTAATATACCCAACAACAAGTTTATTATACACTAGTTTGCCCACTACCTTGTCCCCAACGATGAAAATATGCTAATCAATTAGGTTATGTAAACATTAAAACTGATATATGAATTCAAATTTTACCAAGAGTCATTTGGGGTACCGGTAAAAACCCCAAGTACAAAATACCTCTACTGACCTACAAAATTCAGTTATTTTAAAACCACAGACATACACTTTAATGTTATTTATATTTATAGGCTATTCTACGATACTCTATTAAGTACTTCTTACAAACTGAAATCAAACTACGTGACGGTTTTTATATCTATTTTTAAGAAATAAGCTTTTACATTATTTACATTTTTTACGTACCTGTTTTCCAAAAAATTTCATTGTGAATTTTAAGATTTCAAAACAAGTAATGAAAAAATGCAAACTGTATTAATAAACAATAGTGAGAAAAACATGTTATTCAAAAATACTAACATGATACTTTTAAGTGGATTGAAACACCAGTATCTAAATATATATACTGTTATTTAAAACTGTGTAATTGACAGTAGCAGTGAAAATTACGCCCTCTGTTATCGAAGAAATAAAACTTACCCTAATGGTGGTTGGTGTAGTATCATGACTGAGCGCTTCTATTTTTATTTGTATTTTATAACTAATTAGAGTAAATCGAATTATTTAATATTGTGGCTGCGGCCATATCATGCTTTCTTATGTCGGGCTTAGCTAAAACACCACTACTGGTCGAGGAGGGTGGTAATCAGTGTAGAAAACGTTCACACCAATCGAGTGACCAGTGCAGTAAAAGAACAAAATTCGACGATATGAGTGCCAATGAAAAGAAATCCAATTTCTCCCTGCTCAACCCGAACACAAACGGAGCTGTAAAGACGACGTCTTCGTCTATGAACAAGCCGGGAGCTACAACAAAGAAACTAGTTATTAAGAACTTTAAAAGTATGTTTACGGTTTTGTAGTAAATCGTCATGTCATAACCTCAGTGACATCTGCTAACGGGTGCGTGTGTTTTAGGCAAACCGAACCTTCCAGAGAATTATCAGGAGACAACATGGAGCAAGCTACGAGAAGCGGTAATCGCCATTCAAACCTCGAAAGCGATTGCCTACTCTTTGGAAGAGTTATATCAAGCAGTAGAAAATATGTGCAGTCACAAGGTTGGCTTAAATCAATTCTTAGCTCAAATCTTTGACCTTTATTTGTAATGTTATCTATTTTGATACTATAAACAAAGATTTTATAAAAAGATGTGATTTATGTACGATTATAAGTTGACACCGCCAGGCTATACTGCACAAATAATATGGGTTACAATGATACATTTGCTATGAAGATCTGCATTTATAATTTTTTTTTTATTTATCCCCTTCACTTCAATATAAAGCCATATTACATAACTTTTTTTACACTTAGACATATATGTATATATATAAAATTTAATATCAATACTACTTATGTAAATTATTTAAAAAATACCACTGTTTGCACAACAATTATAAGTAATGCAATATTGTTTTCGATGAATTCAATTAGTTCAATGTAAGCAATACTATAGAAAGTGCTAAATATTTGAGTACATACTAAGAAATAATTCTTAACGTAATTATGCTGAAATTTGATAATTCTCTTTGGATATATGAAAATCTGTTCTTAAAAACAAAATAATGTTTCTAATATTAATACCCAATCATAGAAGTATGCCTTTGATAATTAAAGTAATATTCATTTATTTTAAGAAAGTAATACACTACTTTTAGTTGTTCGTATTTAAAATTCATACAAATTAATTACATCCACTCATATCAATGTCAATACACAACAATTTTGTATATTTAACATAAAACAAAAATACTAGGATTTAAAATGAGATCCTTGATATTTTAAACAAAATTTTAAATATCTTTAATCATTTTACACAGAGATTCTTTAAAAGACACAAACACAATACTCTTTTTTATACTTACCCAAAACCCCAGTGCATAAGAGTCTGGGAATCTCATGGGAATTAAGACTAACAGAGATAGGTAGATAAGAGCAATTTAATATCAAATTTCAGATGGCTTCACAACTGTATGTGAACTTGACGAACCTGGTCGAAGCTCACGTGAAGGCGAACATTGAGCAGTTCCTGTCTGAGAACATGGACCGCCAAGTGTTCCTCAAGCGAATGGACGACTGCTGGCGTGCGCACTGTCGCCAGATGATAATGATCCGAAGCATATTCCTATATTTAGATAGAACCTATGTGTTGCAGAATCCTAGCATACATTCTATATGGTAATATAATTTGCTTTTATTCAGATTTTTAAAATAACCTCTCAAGCATTCCTCACTAAGGACATGTTATCTCAACAAGATTCATAGACAATATAATTTATATACTGTTTAAAATAGTAGCTTATTCACAGAGATACTTGCAATACTTATGTTAGCATTGGAAGTAAGAAAGAAACAACAGATGTTTACTGAGTTTCTATTTTCTGGATGAGTGTGATCATTGATGGTCCATCTTTTGTGTGGTTGGTTTTTGGTTATACAGAGACATTACCCGACAAGCAGCATCCTTATGCTGTTATCAATTGACTGGCCTTGCGGTCGAGCAACTTGACTGCAAAACTGGCAGTTGTGGGTTAGATTTCCACCAACAAATATTTGTGTGATGAACACATTTGGTTGTTCTGTGTCTGGTCATAATAAAAAATATCTATATGACTATTATATCGTATGTATATATGTATGTTTAACAGCTGTCCGGTTACCATAACACAGGCATTCATTTGCCTAATTTGAAATCGAATAGCTATGTGTGGAATTGTTAGCAGTTATTATTATTACTAAGTCACCCCTGTCCAGATCCACACAATTCATAATTCAGATCATACACATACTAACACATGAAACCCTAATATGTGGTATAATTTATCATGTGATTTTTTCTGCTGAATTGTAATTTACATACCATACAAAAATTATATTGGCATTAAAGCTCAAACAGACAGTTTTAATACCATATACATAGACAAACCGACATCTGTAAATCATGAAGTTAATGAATGTCAAAATAAGATCAATCAAAATTCCAAATATTCTCAAGCAAGTTTTTCAGACTATGTGGTTTAATATAACGTTTATTTTCCAGATAGATTTACCTTAATATGTACCCCATTGTAGGTTTATGAAAATAACAAAAAACCATTGTCGCATGAATAGCCGATAAGCTTTTTTTTTTCATTCAGCAAAGGAGAACTTTAGTCATTGTGAAACTACAGTAGGGTTACATAGCTTCACACTCTTTTGTATTTCACAGGGACATGGGCCTAGGTCTATTCAGACACCTCATAGCATGAACACATTAGGATATGTGACATAAATAGCCGATAAGGTTTTTTTTTTTCATTCAGCAAAGGAAAACTTTAGTAAAGGAAAGCAAAGGAAAACTTTAGTCATTGTGAAACTATGGTAGGGTTACTTCACACTCCTTTGTATTTCACAGGGACATGGGCCTAGATCTATTCAGACACCACATAGCTATGAACACACTAGTGCAAACGCGCACCGTCGACGGTCTTCTACTGCTCATAGAACGCGAGCGCGGCGGCGACTCAGTGGATATATCGCTCCTTAAGAGTTTGCTCCGCATGCTCTCAGATTTGCAGATATATCAAGATGCGTTCGAACACAAGTATGTAGTTTTGTATAAGTTATATCGGTCTATAAATGTCAGCTATTTTTGTCAATGAAAATGATGATCCTGTAGTTCGTCTTCGTATAAGGCTCGCGGAAGTTCGTCATTTGCCCCAATCTTGGTCTGGTTTATTCTACTCCAAATGTAAAACCCGGGTGTATTAATATTTTAAAGTAATATGTGCAATAATGGGTAACATATTCACGGTTTTGTGTTGATTTTAAAATGTCTTACATATGTGTCCATTTTAGTGTAATAATTAAGTAATAATAAATCATTATTAACATTCTAATTGCATTTCTTAAATTCTTACGCCGTAAAAGGCAAAATATGGATTGGACTATTCATTCTTTAAAATCTCTAAATGTGCAAATAAACATCTTTATCATTGTCCGGACTCCCATTTCTTCTACTGATCATTTCCAGATAGTAAGCGGCATTTCAATCTTTCATTGCCGCTCGATTGTCACTTGTCCTTATGCTTACGTTTCTGTAAGACATTGTCATATACTTCCAGATTCCTGTTAGCGACTGAGCGGCTGTACGCGGCGGAGGGCCAGCGGCTGATGCGAGAGTTAGGCGTGCCGCAGTACCTCGCGCACGTGGAGAAGCGGCTGCGCGAGGAGAACGAGCGCCTGCTTCACTACCTCGACCCGTCGACTAAGTAAACACAATACATGCATTATAAAGTAAAATGTTCACGTTTGTCCTAAGTCAGAGCGAAAAAATTTGAGGTGTTCTCATTGTTGGTCAGCATTAATTGAATTAGGAATGAACAACTAGTTTCCATGTGAAGCTTTGTTGATATGAAATAAAGAAATCAATAAATAAATAAATGATAGAAAAAAAATATACATATCATGTTATTGTCATTTAGTTGTGGACAAGAAATGTTCGACAAAACTTACCAGTCTTATATTAAATGCACATTATTTACCAGATGGCAACTGATACACGCAATCGAACGGCAATTGTTGAGTGAACATCTGACCGGCATCCTAAGCAAGGGCTTGGAATCCCTCATGGACGGGCCTCGACTCCCCGACCTCACCGTACTCTACTGCCTCTTCAGCCGTGTCAAGGATGGCCTCAATGAACTGTGCAATCATTTCAACGCTTATATCAAGGTAACAGATCCAACGATTCACTTTTGTTGTCCCCAGATCCATATTTCAATTCAGGCTTTGAAACTTGATGTTACAAATCCTACTGCTTACTTATTGCCTATAAAGTTACATGAATTTTAGAAATCAAGAAGCAAATATCACTCACTATATACCTTACAGCGACACAACTTGAAAGTCCCTATAATGTTAGACCTTAAATCTTCTCATTATGAAAGAAGATCGCAGTAGAACTAAAAGGGATATATAAAATATTCTATGCGGAGGCACCATTGCAGGATTTGCCTCCAAAATAGAGATATATCTATTTTGCATAATTATTCCTGTTATTTCAGATTAATAAATTGTAAACGAATTTCTTAAATCTTTTCAAATTACCATAAACAATGGCAATGGTTCCCATTTTTTACTCGGTATGAATTACATAAAGTATTTAAAATGACATGAAGAAATTTCAAATTACTAGTCTTTGTATGCACGGCTCACATAGATGTACAAATTTATAATATATTACTTACAGAAAAAAGGTCGGACGATAGTGATTGAGCCGGAGCGCGACAAGACGATGGTGGCGGAACTGCTGGAGTTCAAGGAACAGCTGGACCACGTGGTGAATGTGTGCTTCCAGCGCAACGACCGCTTCCTGTACTCCATGCGCGAGGCTTTTGAATACTTCATTAACCAGCGGCAGAATAAGCCCGCCGAGCTCATTGGTTAGTTTGTTACAAGAATATGACTTTTATATAGTTCATCATCATTTTCCACATAAATCATGTGAAATTTTTAACGTCGTAATAAATATTTTTAAAGGTCCATATTTAACTTCCAGCCAAATTCGTCGACGTAAAACTGCGCGCTGGTAACAAGGAAGCCACCGAGGAGGAGTTGGAAAGGCTGCTTGATAAAATAATGGTCCTGTTCAGGTTTATCCACGGGAAGGACGTGTTCGAGGCGTTCTACAAGAAGGACCTCGCGAAACGGTTGCTCGTGGGCAAGTCCGCGTCCGTGGACGCTGAAAAGTCGATGCTTAGTAAACTGAAGCAGGAGTGTGGGGGCGGCTTCACCTGCAAGCTGGAGGGGATGTTCAAGGACATGGAATTGTCTAAGGATATTAATATTACATACAAACAGGTATGCAGTCAAAGGTATACGTCAGGAAATTGACCGGCCTCTTGGTCGACTGGTTTAAGACACTGTCTGGACCACAATAGCTATACCGGATGGACAGACATTAATGTGATGAGCACATTTATTTGTTCTTTGTCTCCGTGTAATAAATATATTTATATAAGTATTGTTAGTATGTATATATGTGGTTTATCCGTTGTCTGGTTATCATAGTACAGACTGCCTGTTTTGGGATCAGATCGCCGTGTGTGAGGGCAGCCCAAAATATTATTATCAAATTATGTCTGATGTCAGAGAGTGTACTTTTG
>DWEM01003210.1:0-10990 GCA_018245935.1 Agara belti belti | reverse complement strand
CGTTTTTGACAGTGGCAGTTAACACGAGCGAATAGTGCAACCATAATCTGTTTATTGTGTATTTACTGAAATTCTGCAAGTAAATAAAACATAAAATGAGTGACTTTGCAAACGCTACAGAGGCTGCATCGCTGGCTGTAAGGTTTGACCAGACTGGCCAGACAGATAAAGCAGTAGAATGTTATAGAACTGCCGCGAGATTGCTGGATAGAGTTTGTAACCATGTACCCACAGATAAACAGGCAGAATTAAGGAATAAAGTACGGGAATATTTGGAAAGGGCGACATTATTACAAGAACAAAAAGGTTTGTAACCCAAACACGTTGTATTTTTTTTATGTAGCTATTTTAACCTTTTAGCGCCCTATGCTGTAGTTTTCAATAGTGGTCAAAGTATGAGTCATTCGTATTTGTCGTGACGCTTACAAAAGCTTATATTGTTGAATGCAGTACAATGCAATGACTTGGCTGTATTGGGATACTAGCCTAGGTAGTCTGGCAATGACTCGGGCAAAACTAATTTTGGTTCTGTCCTAATATTTTGAATACATATGGGTTAATATTTACAATAGTTGTAAGTAACTCATGGCAACATTAATGTTTTCTTTGTGCCAGTATTTGATTTTGGTCTAACTTGGCAAGGCAAAGAAAAATTCACTTATCATGAATAATTCTCCAATTATTGGTTTTTTATTAATAAAGAATACTACATTTATATGACAAACCTACAAGTATGCAGTTTTTATTCAAGACAATGATAATTTTCTATTCATACACTGTTTTAACAATGTTCTGGCAGTGTCTTCGATTCTGTCAAAGAAATAACCCTATTTAGCAAATATAACTTACAGAGATGTTTAGTACAAGGTACAAGAAAGTCATGGGTAATTGTAAATATGTGTTAGCTACATTGCAATATGTCAAGATTATATGTATTTGTATAATGTTAAATATCAATAGTGTAAAATATAATTGTAGACTTTCCATAGACAATGCTCAGCAAGCGGAGAGTGAGAGAGCAATGCAGCAGTGCTACTTCTTGATGCAGCAAGCCCTAGATGCCGACGAGGCTGATTTGAAGGATTTGGCTCTGCAGTTATATACGCAGGCTGTTGAATTGGCTGTTAGCGTTGTAAGTATTTACATCAAACTCCCTGAAGGGTAAAATTAAAATCAAAAACATGCATTGAGACAAGATGTGGCACTAGGATGAAGAGATGATTAGATGCATTGGCTATTCATGAAGAATCAATGGTGGCATAATTATGAAGAGATTTATACGGCAGTATGGTACAGTTAAAAAATATAGACCTAGGTGTACACATTCCAATTGATTTGGTGTCATACTAAAAGCTGGTTAAGTCCAGAGTACCTTTGATAAACAAGCTCGTATCACTTAGATGCAATTGAAACAGGTGACAGAATTTTGTTAGGAATCTAGCCTACTCCTATGGGAAATAGCTTATGATACACATAATACGTTAAAACAATCTAAACACAGCTCAACTTAACCCTGTGCGTAGTAACCATCTAAATTAAATTATAAGCGTTGCAAGAAATCAAATAAAGATTTTTATATAAGTATGTACATACGTAATACTTTTAATAATAATGTCAATCAACTCCATATATTACAGTTTTTTAATGGCTGTTAGGTGTCCAGGATATCCTCTGTTTCACTTTGTATTCATCAAATGGATATATCATTGTGTTTTTAGAAAGAAACTGATCCAGACATAAGGACAAGGATAAAGAGTCTCGCTGCTCAAGCACTGGATAGAGCGGAGCAAATAAAAGGGATAGAAAGCATGGGTGCTTTGTCCATAAATGAACCAACGAGGCCAGGTAAGGGGATAGTTTGTCAGATATCTGGTAGATAAAAATTGTTGGTTATGCTACCTTTTTATTATTTCGATTGTTAAGATTCAAGGTCATAATCTACCACCTTGGTCTAGTGCACATTGGCAAACTTTGGACACATCAGTTGTTATCTATCAGCTATCCGGTTACCGTAACACAGGCATTCAATTGCCTACTTTGCGATCGGACAGCTGCCTGTGGAATTGTCCCAATTATTATTATTATTCCACAGAAATCACACCGAACAGAGCGCAGCTGCAAAGAGAACAGAGTGTGCATTTGAAAGTGGTTAGCGGTAAGCAAGTGTACACGGAAGAGGAGAAAGCCGTGCTCCGCGAGACGTCGAACATAAACAACAACTGTTTCCTGCCGTTCATGGACGTGGACCTCTCGGAGAAGTTCCAGTACGCGATACCGTTCGAGGATCGAGCGAGCGAGCTGAAGCTCTCGTCCAAGCAGGCGAAGGAGTTCGACAGATGGGTGCGTCCGCATGAAGTGTCCAGCGACCCGAAGATGGTCGTGGGCGATCATGTGGACTGCTATAGTATAAAACAAACTGTAAGTCGACTGATTTTTTTATTGCATAAATTGCTTATATGTTATAATAGCCCCAATAAGTTTTAACTCAAAATCGCCATGGTGTTTGGCTCAATAAACAATTCTGATAAAATGTCTGATAAGTTGAAAGATAGCTATAGCTGTTTTCAAACTAAAGTAACAGCTCTTTCCGCTTCAGCTTCCCCTCTCCGTCTCACATCGCCCCGCCCCTTGCATCGCCCCTCCCACCTAACATCATTCGCCTCTCGCATAACCACTAAACTCCCCATACTCTCTTTCCTTCCCCCCTCTTCTCTCTCTCTCTCTCTCTCTCTCTCCGCCATTACAAAACCGAAAAGAGAACAGATCTCTCTCTTCCAGATAGTGTCGGACTGTTCGTTCGTTGCATCGCTCGCTGTCAGCGCGTTATACGAGAAACGATTCAACAAGAAGATAATCACGTCCATAATTTATCCGAAGAACAAGAACAAGGAACCCGTTTACAACCCCTTCGGGAAGTACATGGTGAAATTGCACCTCAATGGCGTGAGAAGGAAGGTATTGATCATCTATTTTATTGCTTGTATTCACAGACTTGTGTTGTAGCTTTGATCCCTGTTCAAGACAAAATTTGTATGTTAACCGCTAGTTTACTATGGGTGTAAAATTATCTAACATATATCTATGTATCGTCTGCGCAGGCTCGATGTGAAAACAAAAGCTCAACTAAAATGATGTAAGAAACATTAATGAAGTATTAATTAAGTAAACACGTAGTTATAAAAATAAATCTTAATTACATATAAAATAGAGTCCATTTTAAATTCCCAGGTGATCATTGACGACAGACTGCCCTATAGCAGATACGGACGGCTGCTGTGTTCATATTCGAATAATAAGAACGAATTCTGGGTGTCCATGCTGGAGAAGGCCTACATGAAGGTCATGGGGGGCTACGACTTCCCCGGCTCAAATAGTGTGAGTTGACTTTTATCGTTTCATATATGCCATCACTGAAAATTTCTACTGGACACGGTCATGAAAACTTCTTTCGCAGTTTCTGGTGTCATCGAAGCTATCGAACGAAGCTAAAGTTACTTGCGACAATCTGTGAATATACACCATCATATGTCATATAACCCTGTTGCAAAATAATTTTAGGCACGATGAAACGAAACGCCCAATACAATTATTAACAGTCATAAAATTTGTCATTCATTCATTGCAATAGTTACAGTGTAACAACTAAAAATTCGGTTCTCTGTAAAGTCGGTTTACTGACGATAGTTGAACGTGACAACGTCATAAGAAAATACTGATGGAATGGTTGCATTTTTCAACAGAAAATATTAATTTTATTTGTTTCATAGATATTTTGTATGGATATAAAGAAGGAGGTAAATGGAAATAAATAAATAAATAAACCTACAATGGCTGCACTAGCGGATCTATCACTCGAGTAGGAGAGACAGATGTCGATCGCTGCCGAACGCGGAGGCCGAATGTGCCTCTTTGTCGCACGTTCTGCGCTCTCGCTTGCACTTCAAGCCTTAAATGGACCGCCTCAGAGCGAGGTAACGCTGCATGAGTCATGTTATTTGGTGCGCGCAGCCGGCTCCATCGAATTATAAGACGTTGTCACGTCAAAAATTGGTTATGTTATTTCTATTAATAATAATTTGTCAGAACATCGACCTCCACGCGCTCACCGGCTGGATACCGGAGCGGTGCGCGATACGCACCAGCGAGCCGGACTTCAACGCGGACGCGCTGTACGACACGATCCGCGAGCGGCTCGAGCGCGGCCACGTGCTCGCCACCGCCGCCACCGGCGCGCTGTCCGACGACGAGGCCGAGCGCACGGGGCTCGTGCCCGCGCACGCGTACGCCGTGCTCGACGTACGGTTCGTCAACGTGAGCAGACATGGACAGAACATTTGGCGGTAGAACCCGTATACGGTCCGGTCCGCCCGGGGACGTACCACCGCCGCGCCCATTTCTGCCGTGAAGCGATTGTTTTTACAATCTGCGTTTCGGTTCGAAGGGTGTGGATGCCTGTCCACGTGTATACCGGAGGCGACCGTCTCAGTCGTCAAGAGCGGTGACGCATCTGTGACAGACCTTTGATAGGGCGGATACTAACAAATATTAACTGGACTAATTTTACTAACAGCCCCATTCCTGCAGTTCTGTTACTAACGAATACTCACCGACTAATTCCTATTAACACCTATTAACTGTATTACCATCAGTCCCATCCCTAGAGCCCTATCAGAGTTCGGTTGCAGATGTCCATGGGCGGGAGCGGCCACTCGTGACTGCTGCCAGCTCGTTCGCTACTCTCCAAACATAAAAAAAAGCATTGGCTTCCCCGTTGAGTGGTTGGAGATCCTGACTGTTAATCCTGAGGTGTTGGATTAGATTTCGATGCAGGATGAACAGTTGTGTGATGAGCACATTTCTTTGTTCCGTGTCTGGGTGTAATAAAAATATCTATTTAAGCATTATGCCTGCCCGAAAGATGCATAGCAGTTTGGCAGTATATTTATATACTCTCTACCCGACCGTCCTCAGCTAGCTTTTATCTCGTGAACAGTGTTTACAAGAGAGTCACATACCGGTTACCACTTTATCCTAGTCTGTGCCTGGTCGTGTCAGGGCGTGAGGCTGCTGAAGCTGAAGAACCCGTGGTCGCACGTGCGCTGGCGCGGCAACTACAGCGAGCTGGACGTGGCGCACTGGTCGCGCGAGCTGCGCGCCGCGCTGCGCTACGACCCGGACAGCGCCGCGCAGTACGACAACGGCGTGTTCTGGATCGACTACCCCAGCATCCTCGCGTTCTTCGACGTCTTCTACTTCAACTGGAACCCCGCGCTCTTCAACTACACCAGTTGCATCCACCAGTCAGTGACTTATACAATGTGGATTTCATAATACATAATAATCTTACAAGTCGACACACGCACAGACACACAGATTAAATCATCAACGAAATACAGGTACTTAGCTACACTTGGCATAACGCTGTGTAGTCTCAGTATACCTGACTTAAATAAAACAAATGAACCAGAGAAAAACAAATAAAAAAAAAATTATAACACTTTATTTATAGTAGCAAACATCACAAATGCAATGAAACAACAGTGTACATACAAAATTGAATACGAAGGACAAAACAAAAAAGAGTAGACGTTAAAAAACAAAAGCTAAGCCTACATCTGTATCGACCTTGCCAACAGAAAATGGGACGCAGGCAACGGACCCGTCAAAGATGCTTACAATATCGGCGAGAACCCGCAGTTCACCCTCCACGTGCAGGGCAAGGGCGCCGTGTGGCTGCTGCTCACGAGACACATCACGCAGATAGACGACTTCAGGGACAACAAGGAGTACATCACACTGCTAGTGTACAAGAATCAGGGGAAACGGGTTTATTATCCCCGTAAGTATTCGTCCATTGTATTGTGTAATTGCTTCAAATAGTTCAACCTGTCTTTGGCTATAGAAATATAATGCTTTGTAACCACGATTGTAGGCACAGATCATTGGATGACTGTTAAAATTAAAAATGGCGCAGATGTAATATAAATATATATTTTATTAATAATATTAACTAGGATAACCGCATACACAGCTATCTAAATCGTAATTAGGTAATTAAGTTCCGGTATTACATTAATCAGACAGCCAATACTCACGCATATATAAATAATGTATAACACTTGTAAAGATATGTTTTTTACACCGAAATACAGAACGGACCAAAGCGAATGAACGAATGAACGAATCAAACCTTTATTTCCATTCTATGACACTTAATTCAACAGAAAGATTATACAACCAATGAGTGCTGGTCACACAAATGTTTACCCCGGGTGGGCGTGGCTTACCTTCACAAGTAGCTCTAAAGCCTCGCCCGCTTCGAGCGTTCCAAATCGTTTGAAACTCACTAAACATATAAAAGCTAAAGCTAACGGTCGTTACCGTTCGCAGACGACCCGCCGCCCTACATAGACGGCATCAGGATCAACAGTCCGCACTACCTGTGCAAGATAGTGGTGGGCGAGGGCAGCAGCGACCGCTACACGCTGGTCGTGTCGCAGTACGAGAAGACCAGGACGATATGGTACACGCTGCGCGCGTACGCCACGTGCCCGTTCACGCTCGACAAGCTCGAGCCGTACCCGCACGTTAAGACCGTGAGTTTCGTTTTCATGTTAATAGCAGCGAACGACCAGGCAACCGTCATTATGGTATTGGACACACAAATTGCAAGTTGACCTTCCATCCAAGGCTTTCATGGAGCGCTGTGACGTATATTATGTTCATTAAAACAAAGTAGAAAAAGAGTAACGTGTTTATTAATTGTACTCGGTAGCCATTGTGGATTTCATGACAGAATATAAAAACCTATCCACGTACACACTAATATTTATCTTACTGCGAAACAATAGTAAATATGCAGTTTTCATACATGACAATCAGGTAGTGCCACACCGATGTTTGTTTTATTTTTTGTTCATATATTGTTTTGTTTTGTTTATGTTGAGTATTTCTGTAGCGTATTCCGATGAATAAATGCTTCTATGTTTATTTCTAATGACTCTAAAGATGTAGTTAGTTTTTGTCTTTACAACAGCCGAATTTATGGTACTTCAGGGTACATCTATATTTTTTTATGGATGCATGCTTTAAGTATTGTTTGACAGGTGAAACTTCAGAATACAAGGGAGCAGTTGTCTACGAGCAGGAAACATTGCGAGGCTGCCGATGCCAATATTAATTCGTTGGAGAGCAAAGTGAATGATTTGCAAGGTACGCATGTGTCATTAGAATGCAATGATCGACATTGCTTTAAATAAATAATGTACTATGTTATGTATAGTAGCCTAAGACTGTTTTCATGATTAATTTACTTCCGATTCAGCTCAATTGGACCAAGCGAACGCCGATTTGAATCAAGTGATTCAAGAGAGGGAGTCCTTGCAGAAAACCGTGGAGGCGTTGAGAATTGACAAGAACAATCTAGAACGGAACAGAGTGGAGATAAATGCTATGGTAACTTTGTACAGTATACCCCTCATAGTTATAATTGTGCTGTTTTCCTTTAGTCATAGCCCTTGATGCAAGGTCTGCATGACTTCCCTGACCGACAAGGAAATATGGACATTGCTTTTTTTTTAAATTATCAATTCCTCTTCCAATTATATTTGTGTTTTATCGCTGTTCAATTTTGCAATTCAGGTGGAGTCCCTCACGTCGGACTACGAGAAGCTCCAGAAGGTAAACGGTAGGCTGGAGAAAACCATCGAGGGCTTGGAGAGTGAGAAGCGGGCTCTTGTAGCCGAAGTGGACCACCTGCACCGAGAGGGGGCTAACAGGGAGTCCGTATTGAGGTCTGAGTCTGTGCAATGCGTATCAAACACATAAATGTATAAGAGGGTCAAGTAACAGAAAAGCTTGCAGGATAGTAGCTTGGATAATGGCTAATATAAAAGAAGTCAGATGTTATTGGACACTAAGTGATTTGAAATTTTCTTGAATTCCAGCTCCTGTCATATAACACGAGCAGTGTCCCGCGGTGTTACCCACGTAAATCCCAATCCCGTGGGAGTTTTGGGATAAAAAGTACTCTATATGTTGCCCTACTAAAACTCTATGCTCCTCTTTGCTCCGTTTTGACGTGTAAGAAGGACAAATAAACAAACAAATGAACTTTCGCATCTATATCAATATTATAAAGTTGAAGAGTTTGTACGTTTGTTTGGTTGAACGCGCTAGTCTCAGGAGCTAGTGATGTGAATTGAAGAAATCTTTTTGTGTTGGATAGTCCGTTTGCTCAACAAATGGACTATCCAACTCAATAAGAATTTTAGGCTACCGGTTATATAACATCTCGCTACGAGCAATAGGAGTGGGGCAACAAGGAAAAATGTTGCAAAAACTATTTTTACCTATTTTTACCACTCTTACCCAAGGGAAATTGTAAAAAGTACCTAAAATTGCTTTTTAAAGTACTGTACTAAGAAATAATCTTAACTCTTAAAGTAATGGCATACATTTTAGTGGGTTTTTTCCTCAAGTTAACGCGGGTGAAACGGCGGGGCGCAGCTAGTTTATAATATTAGTATGGATGTTACAGGGCCGAGGAAGAGCGCTCGTCCCGCTTGCGGTCAGAGCTGGTGTCGGTGCGGGAGGAGCTCAACAAGACGGCGTTGAGCAGGGATCTGCTGGACCAGCAGAAGCTGGAGGCCGACTCCATACTGGCCCACATGGAGAAGAATCGAAGTAATTGACTGTTTTTACGGTTTTTGTTATTCCTTACTGGGATTTGTCATGGATTTGTTTCGAATGTGTTCCTGCCTCTAAATGTATGTAATACAAATAAATGTAGAACTGATATAAAATCTCCACTAACTGCGTTATAGCAAAACATAATAATACTTTGATAATATAATGGATAATAAAAAAAATACTAAGCAAGGATGCTATTTAAAATCAATAATGAAAGGGAATTTGGTTATAAAGCGATAAGTTAGAATTCAGTCTTGTTGAATTATAATTTACAGTTGAAATGTTGGATTATCAAAAGGATCTTACAGACAATGTTATATTTTGTATGTCGACAGGCGAATTGGAGATTGAGCTGGAACGGACTCTTCTGGAGCGCGGCGATTTGCAAGAGTTAGCGGAGAAGCTTCAGTCCGCTCTGAGGAACCTCGAATGCGACAAGAAGAAGCTGCAGGAAGACGTTAAACATGTGAGTTTTTCACAAAAAAAAATCAAAAAGTCACTGCGGCATACGGACGGTGGGAGGTGGTCTTAGTACCAGTCCATGGGCGGCAGCGGCCACTCGTGATTGCTACCAGCATTATTGTCATCATTGTTTACAGCATCATTGTCTCCTATTATCATCTTTTCCAGCTCGAAGACGAGAAATCTTCTCTATCTAACCAGTCGTCCGAACAGCAGAGCGATCTCAATTCGCTACGCAAAGAGTTGCTAGCGGCGGAACAGAATCGCATGGAGCTCGAGGCGGACAAGGCGTCGTTGCACGAGAAGATCAAGTTCCTGGAGAGCGAAAGGGAGAAAGTGGAGATGGAGCTGCGGCAGGTCGTGAGGTGGGAGTTTGATCTTTGTTTGCGCTCATAATAAGGTTGATTGTTGCGTACGGCGCACGGTGACGTGAGACTAGCAGGTTAAAAGATATTCTATGTTCATTTCCAGGCTTTAGACTGTCTTCATGCTGAATTAAATTACAATCGGCCTAGCGGTTAACACATGTAAACTTATACACTTAGAATACTATACTAGTTTGTTATGACGTCACCAGAGAGCGCGGCGAGCTCAGTTCGCAGCTGACGGCGATGGCCCGCAAGAAGGACGCCCTCAACGAGGAGATCATCCGTCTGCAGCAGCGGCTCGACCAGGCCACCGAGACCGTGGGCCGCCTCAACCGGGCCGTGGACGACCACGTCAAGGACGGCGAGGAGAAGCAGGTATCCCCCGCCTCAGTGCTTAGCAGTAGGACACAAAGAGGCTTGCAGCCATTGAAATTGAACTCCGAGTTAAAATGTACCGCTCATTTGGTTGCTTAATGTTTCTCAATTTATTTACTTGTCATCCTATTATTCATCTATTTCAAACTGTCTTCTGATCAGTGACCTACATAAAATCTCTTAAGCATTGTGATTAGTTCAAAATGAACACACGTTATTTATTCTTAATCGTCGTGTATGTACAGATCCTGATAGACAGCCTGGAGAAGGACAAGCAGCATCTGCAGGAGCAGCTGGCCGGCGTGCGCTCGGAGAAGGACGCGCTGGAGGCGGTACTGTTCGACACGGCCAACATGCTGGAGGACGCGGACAATAAACGGACGAAACTCGAACAGGACCTGCAGGAGACACTCGTCCAGCAGGAGAACTATAAAGGCGAGTGAGCATATCTTGTCAAAATATACTGTATTTACTTTCATATGTGTCTCGAACAGCTTTTGAAAGTTATCCAAGAGCTTAAATGTTCTCTGTCAGATTGTGGTTGTCATATAGAGAGTTGACATCTTACCGTTATTATTGCTATTTGTGAAATTTTTTAGCTTTTTCATCTAAACTAAACAACATCCGTTTGTGCGTTCTTACCTTTTATTTCTAATAATATGATATCATTGATTATAGGGTATCTTTTGAAGGTAGCTTTTCAAGAAGCGACTGAAATAAATGCGATATTTTAAATCGTATGCTTTGCGAACATCAGGTAAAATAGCTCGTCTCACCAAGGACCTGGAGATCAGCGAGAAGAAGCTCCGCGAGACCAAGAACAGCATGTCGCAGCAGTCCGGCAAGAAGGAGGCCGAGTACCAGCAGATCATCACCAACATCAACCGCACCACCACAGAGAATATCACCAAGCTGAAAGAGGAAAAGGTATAACGCTGTAGCCATTTAGCCACTTTGGCCTTGTCGGAGTTAAATAGTTTAAGAGGATTGTAAGGTGAGTGGATAAAGACTAAGGGAGAAAGAGGAAAAGGTATAACGCTGTAGCCATTTAGCCACTTTGGCCTTGTCGGAGTTAAATAGTTTAAGAGGATTGT
>DWEM01003209.1:0-10990 GCA_018245935.1 Agara belti belti | reverse complement strand
ATAATATTTTCTGAGGTGTGTGAAGTCTACCAATCCGCACTTGGCCCGCGTGGCAGACTATGGCCTAAATCCCTCTCACCATGAGAGGAGACCCGGTCCAGCAGTAGACCAAAAAAAGGATCGAAAAAAAAAAGGAAAATTCTAACGCTCTTTTCCATTGTCAAGCACGGATATCATTCTGTTAAAAGAATAACGAAAGTATATGAAAGCGATGTACATTCCGAAAGTTACTGGTTAGCATCACATATAGCTGCAATGTTCATTTTTCCGCAGAGCGAACCTGGACGCAGTATTTTCTACGTTTTACAAACGATGTTTCAAATTTCACTTTGAACCATTTTCCTGGAGTCCGACACGCTTTTCCGCGACCGTGTTTGCTGACGGTACATTACACTCCACTTTTTACGGCGGGAAAACGCTGTGAACTTAGTTTAAAAGCTTCTAAAATGTTCTTTAAATGGATAGCATTTATTATCTTCTTATCCAGCGTTTGTTTTTAAAACACCTTAGAAATTTTTGGTACCTTTTGCTCGGATTGGATTGTTGTAGCTCAGGTCGGATACATTTTTTATCTTCAATGAAAAACGCCAGTGCTTCTTTCGCGCGATGCTCTGTAAGCGTTACACGGGGCTTTGACCTTATAAATATAATAAATATGTATTCGATCTAGCATATCTTATTACATATATATAGATATTCAAGAAGAAAAATGCACATAAATAAAATGATCATAGAAGCATTCAGTGGGAATGAATATACTTAACAATATATTGTTACTTATAAGTGTGATAAAAAGCAATTCCATTGGATATTAAAACAACGAAAACTAATTGTTTATAAAATGTGGATGATATTAAAAACAAGTGTGTTTTTGTTGAGAATTGAATTCTTTACGTACGCTTGTAAAAGTCGAGAATACGTTACACATTAAAACTAGTACCGTTAAATACTTGAAGTTCCTTTGTTATAACGAGCTATGTTCCTATAATTTATGAAGCAATACGTTAAAAAATAAAAAACAGTTTGAAAAATAAAACGCTTGAAAAAAGTAAAAGGCTTTTAGAAAGTGGTTTTTTCTCTCAATCGTTTTAAAAATATAAAATGCACGGAAGATTTTTTACGGTTTATATTTTCAAAAAATTTTGCAGTGAAAACTATTGTTAGGTTCTCCTATGAGACTTCGAAGTAAACTGAGTCCTGTAGTAACCAATATGATTTTAACTTTGGACGTTATAGTCAAATTACAAAGTCATTGACAAAGTGAATACTTATAATTTAAAGATTCGAAGGGACGAAAGGGCTAGGATTGATACCAAGGCTTCCCATTCATTAACGTGTTTTAATTATGTGATATAAACACATCTCATTTCGACAGTAACAAAACTATTGATAAACAGATAAAAAATAATAACGAAATTCTTAAGAAAAAGTAAAGGTTAGATATAATACAATAATCGTTACCTACGTTTATATATAGAAAGCTAAGAAATGGAAAAGAAAATTAAGAATAAAAATACTGAAAAATCTGCTTAAAAACTATGAAGTCTAAAATGTTGGTCGTAACTACGCGACGCCCACGGAACCCATTATTACTTGTTCCCAACACGCTCTTTACCGGTTTTTTTCCCAACCATCCTTAAAGGAGTTTTCTACTATTGCAACGAGCTATTAACTTATTTTTTTGTCAACCGTTCACGTTAATGGTTAATCTAACTTGTAAATTCACTTGTAAAAGTAATCTAAATGACCTTATTAATATTCATAACATTGTTACCAATTGACTGAAATGTGACATTCCAGAAAAACAAAATGGCGGCAGTTAAATTGTTGTTTACGACAGTTTGCTCGGTTGGTACCGCTATTCAGATAATATGCGACAACTTAAGCTGCAAGAGAAACACTTACATATTTGTGGCTTAATATGAGAATAATATGATGTTTATGCCTTGAATCATGTCTTGGTAACTCCATTTCATCTCGTGCATTACAGATGTCTGTAGACTACGAGTATGCAGTCTTCAATAATTGCAATTTATTTAAGTAGATAGGGTTGTTTAGGTGCGACCAATACCAAAACAGTCTTTAAGAATTTCACTTTATCTTTTAGTTCGCGAGTCTTTGGAACGACTTAACCGATTTTGATGGAACTTTGGCTAGACGACAGAGACGTTTTAAGTTTAAAACATCGTGAGGATACCTGCACTCTTTAAAGTAAGTATGTTGTGAAGAGTATAATGTTTTGTAATGTGCAGTCTGCCACTGCATTTGGCCAGCGTGGTGAATGGCTTGAACCTTCTCATGTTGATAGAAGATCTATGTCTAGCAATGGATTAATAAAAGGGTTGATTTTTTTTTATAAATTACGATCTTCCAACTAGTAACTATGTATTAGTCGCAGATATTTGTTAAACAAACATAACGCGGTATATATATGCATCTACCTGTTCGTTGACAGAATTAGTTCCAGTACAATTAGAGTGACCATAGAAATGGTCGCCGCCATATCGGGAGCCGGATAATTGTTAGTTAAACAACGTATTTGGTGATGCGAAGTGGCGCTCAAACATTGTTTGGAGGTTGTGTAAAAATATTTCGTCATCCAAGGATTTGACATGTATCAATTACGTTATGTTACATTTGTTTTATTTTCGGTGACGCTGGAACAAAATATCATGGATAAATGTTTTGACAGTTTTCATCGCAAAGCCATTGAAGTTATTTACAACAAAATGAAATAAAAATTATTTAATTAAATTTATTGTCACTTAGTTAAAATTATTGACAGTGTTTTTGAAAAAAAATCCTGAAAAATGTTATACAGCAAATTATCTGCTATTTCTTCTCAAAAACAGTGATATAAACAGAATATATTAATCAAAGAAACTTTCACAAATTCGTCTGTCTTTAGAATCAAAGCCTTACCTTTTGTGTGTTCTATTGGATTTGGATATAAAAGATTATGTCGTAGCAAAAATCCCGTTAGCCTCGTTTCCCTGGCTGGCAAACCGTTATTTATCGATCTAGTTTCCCTAAAAAGAGCTTTTGCGGTCGCAGAAAATCGTAAATACACGAAAAAGGCTTCGAGGTCGCTGCGGGAGCGTCGCACCGGATAACATTTTTACTAGTCATTTAATAAGGCTTTATTAACAACCGCTCTGATACTGTAATATCGTGTTGGAAGAGCTTCTTAAAAAGGAATGCGGGTCACGAAAGCTTTTACTATAGCGGTGAATTAAGGCTTTACATTTAATAACGTTTTCATCATACCCCTATGGAGCCTTATCTATAAATGTTATTTGATTTGCTTAGTAGGATTGCAGTTTTTATGATCACATCAAATTAAAATTTATAAATAAGTTTAATCAAATAATTACTAAGTTAACAATGACAATAATTGTCGTTCAAAGCCTTGATAACTTAGTTCGGATTTCTGTCCCCCGCTTCAGGGATCTGTTATTTGTTAAAATAACACTTGTTAGAGATGTTACAAAAATGTATAATGTTTCTTAGGTGTGTGAAGTGTGACAATTCCCACTTGGCCAGCTTGGTAGATAACATTAAAGACGCTCACTATAAGAGGAGACCTGTGTCCAGCAGTGGGCCAATAAAAGATAATAGAATTGTATACAAATGATGTTCTTTGCATATTTCTTAGCCAACGTCGTTAATCGGCCATTCAACTGTTATTCGTAACGCCCTAAATTTTACCTTTTACAGAGCGCGTGGTCCGTACATGTTATAGCTACCTACACGCAAGGATTTTATTACTTAAAAGCAAAAATCTTAGTTGATTTTAGCTATTTGACTAGTATCCATAGATATTTTGAGGTTATCATTAGTAATAATGGTGAAGATAAAAGAACATTTAAATTCTCCATAATGTTAAGGTGTTTGAAGTCGGCGGACACTTGGCTAGGCGTAGTAGCCTTTTCGTTACACACATAGACAAGATAACAGAATTCGTGTCTAGCTAATATCACTTTTATTTATTTAACTATTTATTATTTAACATCATACATGTAATATACAGGCTTATCCTAAACAGAACACGTTTTAATAATTATGTACATACATTTATAAAGGTGTTAAAACTATTGAACAATACTAATAGACAATCAAAAAAAGTGTTTTGATAATGACAAATAAAGAACGAAATGCGATTTTAAAAAAAGATGACGTTCGTTTTTGAGTTGCAGCGGTACCATAGACTAGCATTATCAAGCATAGCTTCTAGAAAGTACTCTACAACGATAATCGAAGTTTTGAATTAAACCGTAAGTTTTACGACAGGTTGTTCGATTATTTTGAAGCTTTTGTATCGTTTTAACGAGCTTAAAATCATTGAGATTATGGTTTTGCTGTGAAATGTAATATCATTTATTGTATGGTAGAATGATACAGAGACGAATTTTCTCGGAACTTAGAACGGAAAGTACATAACTTAATAAAAAAATTGCCGTTAGACTGAAACTGAAAATCAAATAATATTCTATTCTTACTGTGAAAGTTTTTAAAATTTGCATCAAAGTGACATTACAATACTGTATGATTTCCATAGTATTTTCTGAACAAGAAAGTTCGGCGACAGACGCTCGTCATATCTTCGTTATGAGTTTTAAATTCTGTGGAGTTTGATAAAGAATGAAAAATATCTACTTTGCGAGTTTAATAAATGTTTAAGAGAAATAGTATTAAATAGGTACCATATTCACCTGGCAAATTTATAAACCTAAATATTTAAAACAATAAAAATAAACTAGCTGTAGTCGGCTATACATTTCATGCACCAACCAGACAGACATTTTAGATTACATTGCTTTATCAGAAAACGTTATTTTATTATCTATTGATTAATGTTATTATTAGTCTTTGTTTTAGAGACAAGTATCGCCATCTATCGGATCAAAATCATAAAAACGCATTGTTTATCAATGATACCTAGATGGCGGTAGTAACAGTATCGACAATCTATATTCAATTGTAGTCGATTTCATTCATCATTGCTAGATGGCGCTGATACACTATTAGCAAAATTCCAACTATGTACTTGTATGTTTATTTATTGTTTGATTTCAATGAAATAGAAATAAGATAACAAAATTAAGTATCTGACCCACCCAACTCAACGTAGGTTAATTGATCTACCACCTTACTGATTACTCATACCACCACATACTGACTATTTAGTCAAACCTACTAAATTAGACTAACTTTATGTATAGTTACTATAGGTAGGTAGGTATTATTTCTTGAATACCATTACCTACCAATGAATAGTAAGTTTAAATGCCCTTGCTGGTTAAGGGTTTCATTCATAGATACCTGATCCCCCTGCTCCAGTTCCGATTGGCATTAAACGCCTGTGTTACAGTATCTGCATAATACTTATATAGATATTTTCTTACATCTAGACACAGAATAAACGAATGTGTTTACCACACAAATGTTTGCACTGAGTGAGAATCGAATCCACGATATCATATTGAGCAGGGTTACCAACCACTACACACAGAGGTCGAACACTAAAAGTGTGTCGTGTTCACACAATAATCGATTCGACTGGCTTTCATTATGAACATGTAGTCGTACAATTATTAAAATCGATTCCCGGCTAACGATAGCTACATGACATTAACTAGTGTATCTTGACACGTGTCATTACATACAATCAAAGGATCGAGTTGGCGGCGACAGGGGTCACGGTATGCTGGTCGACAGATAATAGGGGGTGATGTCTATGCATTATGTAGAGCAATCAATGGTAGGTGTCGGACGGTGATTGTTGTAAAGCCACGCTATGTAGGACAGTGGAGCGTGGAAGTAAATTAGAAAATATGGAATATTTACTTTAATTTTCACAGTAATCGCAAGGACAGATAGAAATGTGATACCACGGACGCCTAGTATATTTAAAACGCCTAAATAGATAGATATTAAGCCATTGGGCGTGATGGCATTTACAAGCGTCATGCCGTTCACCGTCACGGCATACGAGTTTCTCATACCTATAAGGCGCACCAATCCTCAGTATTAAGATCGCGAGCCAAATGCATTGAACTGCAAAATTTTGTTACACGCAACTATAAAGATAATAATACATAGGTTCGGAACAAATCAATTTAGATAGGTATAGAAAGATATAGATTGTAGATATAATCGTTTTGTCAAAGTAGAGCGTAAAGATACTGTAAATTCTATATGACAAGATTTTAAATATACTGTTTTAATAACCTCAATCTATTAACGTTACTTTGATATTGTCTCTGAGAACGAGCGCAACCATTTCCGGGCAACTGACAAAAGTTTTCCTCTTAAGAAGAGAATATTTAAAATCTTCGCAACTCAACTTAGTATGAGAACGATGGAAGTTTCCAGAAGAATTCCAGCGATCTCGGTTAACTCTGCAATTAAATTAACTTAGTTTCGAACGGCAGTTAAGTTTTGATTCGTTATTCGCCCGGACATTTGATTAATTCTCAGACTCCAGTTTTTTATTCCAATTTCAAATTTGCATCCACATTCAATCCTTCTCATTCTAATAGGCCATTTTTGTCCAACGCTATCAAGCCTGTAAAGTTTCATCTATTTCCTATAACGATAGACAGAGATAGCAATAGTGTTGAAAAACTATGTTCGGCTTCTGTATTTTGTATTGTGATATAAACTATTTAATATTGCAGTTCGCCTCCACAGTTTTCTCTGTCCGCGACTGTCCATATGTAGTGTGCCCTGTAATTTCTGTGTAAGCATTGTTAGTCCTGATGTACTACACGATACGTCTTGATACTTGATAGCACTTGCAGCACAGGTATCAATAACTAGCTACCAATATGGTGTAATTTATATAAGGGATTTATAGGTGAATAACAACATATGTTAATATTTAGAAATAATTTACCCAATTTAGAGTCAAAATAATAATAATACAAAAAAATTGTCCTGAGTAGAAATCGAACCCACAACCTCCGGCTAAACAATCACGATCACGGACTACTGTGCCAACGGAGCGGTCTAAATCGAATCGTTGTTTTAAGTTGATTTGGAAATTTGTGAGCATCAAGATCGCTAAGGCGCTCTATATTCCACTATCATGCATACCTGAAAAAATAGTTCAATGAGAATAAAGCCTTTATTAATCAAAATGGATAGTTGCGAGTACGATGCGGAGCGGGCCGCACGGGGCCGCTTGCGTTCCGGGCCGAGGTGTTGATAGACAGACGTGATTCTTTATCAAGGGGTCTGCGTTCAATCTTGGCACTGCACTCTATACAAAGTTACGTGCGTCTTATTAATTAAATATCACTCGCTATACCGGTGAAGGAAATCTGTGAAAACCTTAGAGTATGTTACAAAGTATATGTTTTCTGAGGTGTGTGAAGTCTACCAATCTGCATTCGGTCAGCGTGGTACACTATGGGAAGTTGCTCAAGAAGAAACCTTGTTCAGGAGTAGAACAATAAAATGGTCGGAAAAAAAAATGCTTTTTAAATGCAATTTCAATGTTACTTCTATGCGGCTTCTATGATATACATTATGCATATGTATTACGATATTAGTTATTTACCAGATTAAACATCAATTAATTGATTGATTATATCAGCCGAAGCTTCACGTCTTGATTTCTTATTTTATTTTGCTATAGTTAACGGCATAATACACCAATCATTGATTAATTCACGAAAGTATTCAGACTAACAATTCCGCAAATTCATTTGCAAACAAAACTCGTTGAGGCTTATTTCTCATTCCGATAGGAGATCGGGAAACCGATAGTTTAACGACAAATGGACAATGAAGTCAATTTTAACGATATCCTCATGCCGTTCGTATAGAAATAAGGTATTAAAGGTGAAATGTGAGGAGCAAACATAAAGTTGTTTTACGAAATAATATTGTTAAAGAGAACTTTGGTAAAGAAGCCACGTGTAATTTTGCACGTTGCGAAGTTCCCACACACGGTACTTAACTGTTAGGGGCTTCCTCGAATGCCATTTACGAAGCAACTCATATCGATTAGCATAGCGCAGAGAGAGAAAAAGTAGACATATTCTTTATTTAGTGGCAAATACTTTTTGTCTAGCTGACTCTGGACTGTTAATTTATTTCATTTTAACGTTTAATTATTTTAATTTTAAGTATCTTTGTAGATGGTAGAACACGTGTATGGTTTGTAATGCAATTGTTATTACCTGAAAAACAATTTGTGTTTCATTCTGAAGGGTGTGAATGTCGGTCTAACTACATACTTACCTACCTACTACAGCGACCACCTCGGTCTTCAAGAGCGCTAAA
Organism: Agara belti belti; assembly: GCA_018245935.1. Taxonomy (NCBI): domain Eukaryota; kingdom Metazoa; phylum Arthropoda; class Insecta; order Lepidoptera; family Hesperiidae; genus Agara; species Agara belti. The sequence goes on along the minus strand of DWEM01003209.1, from coordinate 2,698 downwards.
TTTAAAAAAATATATCCGATGATTTTAATGAATTCAGCCAACCAAAAAATAATGGCCGCCGTAAAGAAAATGGAAAATGATAATAAAAAAACCACCCCTTACACCTGAAACGTAATAAATTCAAGGAGCAGTTTAAATATTTTCCGCGTAGAAATATGCCACGTTGAAACCGGAAATGATAGATCGCCGGCCATTTCTCCTGATTAGCCTTCGCCGTCCAATGTTACCTGAAAAATATAAAATGTTTCACTGTTTCATTAGAGGAAATGTCTCGTAATTTTTCAGTTTTCTGATTAGACCAGGATTTTTACGGCCCGGCCGTTTCGAAAATTGTTAAAAGATCTCTTTCATTCAATAAGGTATTCAATTGGTAAATTTTATTCGGCCTGAATGGATCATTATTTATTAGGTTTGTGATGAGATAACAATAACATCTGAAATAAAATAAAAATGCTATTTGAAAAAAAAATCCTAAATTCCTAGGCATGTTGTGCTATAATAACTTTTATTCATGCCGATTTTCAATAAATACACTTAATGTTCATTTAGCGTATTAAAATGTTCATTTATTTGTACTGAATGTACTGTGTTGATTTCACGTTCAGCTATTATTAATACAACATGCAAATTCATACATTTATAAAAATTACATAATTATGAAATTTGTATCAAATTACTTTCACATTAAAATATTAATTCATTGGATCATTCACATGCCGATTGACACGTTTTCCTATAAATAATTACATTAGCGAGTTCATTGACCGGTCCCAGTGCTTTGTAGCAATGACATGCTTTTCGTTTACACTCCCCCGCTTTGCGTCGGGGCAGCGACAAAGAACGTCATTATTTATACTAAAGTCTGAAAGCATACTTCGTTGCGTCTTTTGCGGATTTATTCTACAGCCAATGTTAAATGATAACAAATTGGCGAAATATATTTTATTTTGCGTCTGTTTATCAGCTGTCCGGTTACCATAACGCAGGCATAGTATTGTAAGGTTTTAGGCTTACAAAAAACATATTATATTTCATAATATACTCTAAGGTGTTTAGGTTTACTCGTAACATTTAAATTGCAAGTCACAAAACGCACATTGAAAAGTCAGAGTGCGTGCCAAAATTTGTACCCAGACCCCGGGAATGTCTAATATTCAAACCACTACGCTACATTGATTTTAGGCTCGTGGTCGAGCGGTTAGACCCTGACTGCAAAATCGGAGGTCGTGCGTTCGATTCCCACCCAGAACAAACATTTGTGTGATGAGCACATTTGTCTGTTCTGTGTCTGTGTCGTAATAAAAATATCTATATAAGTAATATATCGTATGTATTTATGTATGTTTTTCAGCTGTCCGGTTACCATAACACAGACATTAAATTTGGAATCGGATAGCTGTGTGTGGAATTGTCCCTAGATATTATTATTATTATTATTACAGTTCAACGATGTCAACCGTTTCGAAGCATGCTAGTACCACTGTACCTATTATTTACTGATCAATCGTTAACTTTTGTATTTCCACTTGGTATGTATAAATCACGACAGGTTTTGTTCCTACTGGATAAAAGCGTGTTTACGTGGGTCTTCCAGTTTAAGAGTTCACGTTTGACAGTCGGTCGTGTATGTTGGGTTGCACCCTTGTAAACGTTTTTCTTCTGACCACAAATTCCTGTTGCAACTTTAATAGACCTGGTATATTCTAATACGCTCTCCATTGCCGAGGATGTTATTCTTCCTCAACTGCTAATACCGATTCATTATATCGCAAGTATAATGGAACACGGACTTATTAAGAGATAAGTTAGAATTTAGTTACGTACAGATACAGAGATCTTTTTTTACTGTGATCTAATAGATAGTTAATCAAACGTACAAAATACTAGCACTTATAATTAATTAATAATTTACTTTTAATTTTATTTATCAACAAGTACGTTAAGGCCTCATTGCAAGATCTTCTTTTGCGATTTCCCAAAAATCGTCTTTTTTGAGTTAAGTCAGTGTTTCAATACGCTTACGATATGTGCATTGATTTTCCACAGATGGGTAAGCCGTATCCGACAATCTACGCTCGAATCGTCGTGGAATAAGCTTCAGTGATTTCAAGTCTGGGCCGGATATTGTTACTCCAGAGTGCCCTAAAAGGAAATATATTCATACCGCTGCTGAACATATGAAAGCTATCACAATCTACATTAAAATTATCGTCAAATAAGCTTCAGCAATTTTAAATCTTCGCGGGATACCAAACAGTATCAACATCCCTTTCAATACTGAACAAGTTATTCTCAAAGCGATAACGGTCAGGAGCTGTAAGAAATATATTATTACGTGTTAAAGTATTCGAAATGGGGTGCGGTTCATCAGGACAAGTGGTAACTCCAGAGGATGCCAACGGTCATATGCCGACCAACGGTACCGGCGTCAACGGTCACGGTCACCATAAAGATGACTTACCCACCGTCGTTCTGCCAGACACGCCGCCTGTATCGAAACCTCGTACGTATTAATTTTGTTTATAGTTCTGCATAAAAGGATAATATAGTATGTAAGGATTTTTATATTTAAACTAGCTGACCCAGCGAACTTCGTACCGCCTAACAAACAATGTTAAGGATGGACAACCCTTATCACTAAGGGGTATGAAAAATAGATGTTGGCCGATTCTCAGACCTACTCAATATGCTGACAAAA
>DWEM01003208.1:0-10991 GCA_018245935.1 Agara belti belti | reverse complement strand
CGACGTCGACTCCAATAAACGAGATGTATCGGCGGATGGCGATGCGACTGATCGATTGCGTCGAGTTGTGTCCACCTAGTTACCCCTTCAATTGGATCCTTGATTGGTTTGACGTGCGCACCATTATTATGTGGACGTTGTTCCGATAAATTGGAAATGATTGTTTACTAACTCACATACTTATTGTTCTTCCACACACATCGCATCAATCATTATCATAAAAGACAAGTGATATTGTTATTGGTTGATATTGTAGGGAGCAAATGATTTAACTTCAGTTTAATGTGGGATAGAATATTGCACGCAGCGCAAACCAATGACGGTATTAAACTTTGCCCGTGGTGACGCTACGGTAACTGTATGCATTGCCTCTAAACGGCTTACTATTTGTGTTACAGTGTTGCACATTTTCGCACGGGAGTATGCCTGTGCGCATCTTAATGACGTCAACGACCAGTGACTCCACGTCACGCAATACGCGTCTGCTCGAATTAATTGACGCAATTAAACTGTAGAAAACAATCTTGGCTAGATAAATGCAATAATGAGTCTCATATTATGAACAATTAACTACCCACCAATGTACGGCGAAACAGAATTCATTAGTCACATTGCGCCATGGTTAACTAAATTAATCATTGTGTTGTCGAATTTGTTCGCCTAATTTTACATTATCAACATGTTATAATTAAAATTGCATTACAGTTTGTAGCCGACCGCCAGTGCAATTGTTTTGTTGACATTAATAGGATTCTAATTACACGAAAGTAATCAAAATTGATCCATGTGCGTAATTAATGAATGTAATCTGTGGAGATATTACCATTACGTACATGTGACAAATGCGAGTGTGTTAGAGAAAATTGAAAATGTATTGCATTATACGAATGCTTACCTAACTACGATCTGTTTTCGAAAAAATATTGGGACCCTCTATATCTTTTAAAACTTTTCCTTCTTATCCGTTTTCCTGTGCATATGCCTCAAATGCTCCGTACAGGTCGCAATTCAAATTCCTCTTCATTAAACATTTGTCTACTCCTGCTTCTCTACCGTGCGGCTAGGAAATACTGCTTTCAGCCGCCAAATATTTCGCACAGAAAATCCCTTTCAGTTTTCGATAGTAAATTATGCCATTATTAGTTTTCAATATCATAAAGCTGCAATATCGACAACTTTATTCAATTTGTACGCTATATTTAATACCTAATTCATTATGTTTACGGAATTTAGTATGTAATTATCTTAGCTTTACATTCATAGCCGTATAAAATGGTTAATATAAATTGTCGCTACACAGGCCAGCAAGAAGAAAACAAGTATGTTTTGAGTAGCGGCGTGGTGGGCAACCCGGGCGGGACGAGGCTCTGTGCTCAATGTGGAAAGGTCATCACTGAAAGATTCCTCCTAAAAGCGATGGAGCGATTTTGGCACGAAGATTGCTTGAAATGTGGCTGCTGTGACTGCCGACTTGGTGAAGTTGGCTCTAAGCTGTACTATAAAGCTGATCTGATGCTATGCAAGAGAGATTATCTTAGGTAATATAATGTTCTGTTTTCCCAATTATACAATTATATGCACGTGCTTTTAAAACCAATATTCCTCGTGTCAACAGGTTGTTTGGTGCCACCGGCAATTGCGTGGCATGCAACAAAGTCATTCCCGCCTTCGAAATGGTTATGCGAGCGAAAAGCTTCGTTTACCACTTAGAATGTTTCGCCTGTCAACAGTGCAACCACAGGTAAAAATGTTATGCATTCCTATTCTGTTCGATTTAATTTAAATATTTCCTATTCATAAAGTAAAGAGAATTCTTGAGATCGCATGCATTATACAGTAAATCAATAACACTTAACATAAAACTAAATGTATAAATTCGCTATCTAATCCGAATACATTATGCGTTCTACGTATCACCGCTCATTATATTTAACTAGCTATAACCCGAGTTACACAGACATAATAAATTTGTGCAGGTTCTGTGTAGGCGACAGATTCTATCTGTGTGACAACAAGATACTTTGCGAGTATGATTATGAGGAGAGACTGGTGTTCGCGAGCATGGCCGCCAACCCCAGCGGGCTGGCACACATCAGACGACAAGTTAGTGGATTACAGGTTAATAATTTATTCGTTTTTAAGTATTCCAATCGAAACGATTATCCTCCAAATTATGTCAACATTTTGCTTACAATAATTTGATGATATTTAATATATTATTTCTTATAAAATGTTATTGTCATAGTATACATAACAGCTAATAAAATAATATACAAATATAAAGTAGGCATTAGTGAATTAGAGTTAAAGTGTCGTTACAGAATGTAAACCGTGAACGGAATTTGGTGCACGAATGAGCCAATAATATGGTAAACGCAATATTTATCGGACGACTTAATACCGTTATTGTTGGCTATTCGCCACTAAGTATTAATGTGTTATACATATGTAATGTACATTAACAAAATACATATACATAAAACGCAGTTCAGGTATAACCACCGTAATGTATGAAAGAATAAAATGCATTATACTAGTTTGGGTCGGTAGGTAGCTCTAATTTCGTTAACATTTTACCATTGAATGTTTCACGTCGATAGCATATTGTCCGTTCTCACAGCGTGGTGCGCCGACCACACGCCACGAATGATTCAATTAGTACTTTTTGTTCCGACGTGGGCCAATACGGATTGTGGGAGCGCAAGCAAGTTGAAAGGATGGTTTTGCGCTCGCATATTAGATTATTGTGAATTTAATAGCCACTCAACGTTACCATTACAAGAGAGGTCGGCATATGAGAGAATTGACATTTTTACATGTTTATAAATCGAAATACGTTCAGGTTATTGTAGACGGAATATTGTACTTTGCAAGTGTAATTACATAAACGAGTTATACTTGTATGCTTTAAGTTTTCATGTACGAAGCGATGTTGTTTTTCGCTAGCCCGCATCCTAAATAAAGGCACGTGAAAAAATAGGTTTCGTGGAGAAAATAACTCCCACAAGGACACTGTTAGTGGGAGATTCTGTCTCCACTTTATTATGTTTCTTTTGTGATCATTAATCTTTCTCGTACGAACGCTTGTCGGAATGCGAATGTGGGGGAATCTATTTCATTTTATGAGTTGCGCGAGTAGAGGGATCCATTCAGCCGCACGACATTTCTAATCGACTTTTTGATTGCGCTCACGGTCTACTGTTGGGAACTTGACAAGGGAATTGCCAACATTGAAAATCGAATTACCGCCGCATAAGATGGTTTTAGTTACGTGTCAACAATCCAAAAGAATCAGCCTATTTTGTTAATATTTTCATAACAGTAACAATAACTTCGTAACAGTGACTTATAGCTTATATAATATAAGTTTTACAAGCAGATTGATTTTCCGTCTTGTGCTAAATTGTAGTATAGAAACTTTCGTAACTGATTATTGCATCTTAAGAAAACGACTACAACAAGTATTTTTCTGCAGTCTCCTAGCGGAGGCTATGTGGGTGGAGCTAGCGGCTGCCCCGGCGGTGTGGCAGGCGCTTTAGTGGACAAAGACAACGGCGGCTGCGCCGGCGCCGACGACGCGTCCAGCGGCTACGGCAGCCCGCCCGACCCTGACGTGTGCGACGCCGCACGATGACCGCCGGCTTCCCGCCGACTTATTGCCTCGGTAAGTTCTTCTGTACAATATAAGAATATAAGGAAGAATATAAGGAATTCTTCTGTACAATATGTGACCATAGAATATAAGGAATTGTGTTTATTCACGGTGTCCCATCTGAACGGTCAACAACAACAACATAGAATATCCTCTTAGAGAAAAAGCACATAATGAATAAATACAGTTTAAACTTTACGTTTGCCTAAAGAATTACATTGTGTTCTTTTTTATATAGATTATCTTACATCTTTATAAAAATGAATGCACTTTATTATAAGATAACTTTAGAAGAATAAAGGTTATAATGTTACGTACTCGAACTTTGCATTTTGTAGAGATTTAGAATCAGTGCAAGATCAAATTTATATAACTAGAAGGTTCTTATTTTTAAGTTGCAAATTTATGTAATTTTCATATAATAATTACCATTTATCCATACCATACCATCCTACCTTCTTGTCATGCCTTATACAGAATGAAGTAAAAAGAAAACAAAACTAATAATTACTATCTATTCCCAGGTGAAACCTCACTGAGTGCTGTCGGAATTACGGGACGCCTGTGACTTACGAGACTCGTCCCACGCGGCAGGACGCCTCCAACAGCTGGCGAGTGCGTCTCACCGTTAAACGTTTAGATAGTAGTGGCGACTTTCCTTTGATCCCTTTTGCTGAGCGGCCAACCCAAGACGGTGTCGACGTTCACACCGAACACATTTATTTAACTATTTCATTGCTTTTTTTTATTCTATATCAATAGACTTTTAAAAGACTTCACGCGTAGTATGTAAGTACACGGAACACGGAAGTGAAGTGCAATTTGTGTATGGTAACGAAAATTGGAACGCTAAGCGACCCGTATAGGTATTAAATGCAAAACCATCTAAGTGCAGAATTACATCGAAGTGTCTCGACGAACATACTTTAAAAGCACCGGAGGAGCGTACATTAGGCTAGAAGGCGGGCCGTGGATATGTGGCCACTTTACAAAATGTCCGGGATGAGTCGCGATAACGTTGTCAGAACACGATATTTCCATTATGTATACGATTTGAGTCTACATGTTAAGATAGCGCCGTCGCGTGGGTAGGACGCGCGAGATCTGCTTGTTTGTATTATGTATATGTACTCTGCAACAGTATACAGTAAGTGGATAAGAGGTTGCTTTTCTTAAAACTTGTAAATTACTTCAAGATACACACTATTGATAACTTTAATAAAATAAGTATGATTTTGTAAGATATTTCTAGCATTATCTTTTTAATTTTTCACACAAGACCTTTCCTAGACAGTTAAACAAACAAACAAACACAGCAATGTGCTTACTTTACTAAAAGTTTTCACGTTTTATTCGGATGTATAGTTTTAATCTACATACTATAAGGTGATTTATTTGCAGTTTAAACGAGCACTCGAGGGATTTTATATCCTACTTTAAAGTTTAATGTTATTTACATTGTTATATAAAAAGAAATTCTTTCATTGAATTTTATTACTCGTTCGTAATTGTGATGCAGAGTAGGAATATTCAGCTCACTATGCTCCTATTATTTAGACCAATATAACAATAGTTAAGTTTAAAATTGTTATTTTAATTTTCAAAAGTAGAGCTCCCATCCGGTTTTTTTATTTATTATATTTACGCACTTGTATATTTACTGTGACATAAGTATCTAATAATAAACAGCATGAATATAGCAAATAATGTTTGGAGTGCCTCTTGAACGCGGAGTGATATTATGTAAGAAGCAGTAGCGATGATAAATGCGGAAAACATGATACGTGCTATAAATCACTCTTATATTGTAAGGCAGAACAAAGCAATTGAGAAAATCTCTAAGCGATTTGGTCCATGAATTTTGTATGTCATATTTGGTATTGATGTTCGTACGTAGGGGCTATTTTCTCCGTGCAATAAAGTCGCTACTGTTTTCAATTTAAAGTGTTTGATATCAATAAACTTTAGCTTATCGAACGAAGTACGACCGATATTCCTTCAAAAGAATAATCTTTGTATGTAGTTCGCTGCTTGTCATTATTAAGTATTTTCTCCATAACTATTTCCACGTAATCTATACAACAACGATTCTGGATCAGAAACATAATCATCATTTATTGATAAAATCGATCTCATTGTTATAAAAATTGTATGTACAGTAGTAACCCTTAAAGTTGTTATCATACAAGGTATGAAGTCTATGGACTAAACGTTATTTTCACTCTAAAATTCCATTTTTATTACTTATTGTAGTTGTTTAATGTTATTTTTACCAAAGACAATTCCCCTTCCGGGGGATTTTTATTAGTCTTCACATTACTTTACAATCTACAATATTAAATAAAATACCTATAAAGATTTTCGACATAGGTGCAATTATTAATTTAATACCACCTCATAAAAGTTGATAACGATATTTATACTAACATTTCCATGTTTTATCGATATTTTTTTGAATATTGCATTTTGTTGTTTACAGTATTTTGTCGATTTCGATGTTTAACGTTTAAATTATAAATTTAAATATTACCAGATCTAGGTATATGCTTAAATTTTTTAAGACAAAGATAAACTTGATGTATAATAAACATTTCTACTTTAAAGATTGTATTTATGTATAAAAAGTCGAACAGTCGTTATATAGAAATAATGTCTAGAATATAATAAATTTCAAGTAATGCATACTTTTCTGTCACAAAACTTATAATATACTTAATATAACATTTCCTTAAACATCGACAAAGTAAATATTGATTTCATCGTTACTGTGTAAATAAATATATTTATTTAATGCGAGACAAGTGTTTCATTTTATCTTGATACATTTATAATTTCATTAATAAATATTAAGGAAATCATATATTTTCTTAAGTGTTTAGAAAATAGATTCGCTCAATTAAAAGTTGACAAGGATTGGATTATTTTAATAGAACCAAATACTATACAATAATAATCTTATTTTAAACGTCAAATTTCCCTAAGGATGTAATTAGCAAATCATTAAATGTAAATATTGGAATAGCAATATATTAAACCTATTCCATTACTTAAACATTTCTTGTTTACTCGGCTCAACGGAGTTCTTTTACGTTAATGGGCAAGCAAATAAACATTCTCTTTTTTAAAAGCACTTAAAGGAATTCTCACGTAACTACCTACTGCTTAAAATATTTGTGGTTTTAAATATGCTCAGATCTGTGTACGTGATGCTAATTGGCAAGGCAAGTTCTCCTTCAACATAAACTGTCCCTTACAATCCCTTAAAACACATTACGTCGTTAAACAAAAAATGAATCATGGTTTCTTAAAAGAGACATGTAGACATTACCTTACAAGCAATTATAGTAAGTATTTATTATTCGTCATTACGAATGTAGTAGGTGATGTTAATGTCGATTGTCTCGTTCGCTTAATAATACGTACTTTATCTTATTACTACTAAAAATAAGAATGTAACTACATATAATATCGCATATATTTCGACACGCGGTACTCCCATTTAACATTATATAGTGGGAATAAAACCTAATGGACTAATGGAAGGCATCAATAACACATTCGAAGAGGAATGTCTTCACACAATTACGCTTGCAATTTTTTTTTTCAGCCTGAGAATGTCCATAAAATTCTCAACGACGAGACACATTAACGAGGAACGTTTAGTTGTTTGCTGTTTAAATAAGAGCAGTAATGTAATTTTAATGAGCTCACAAAATGTGTGCGCATGTTTGTAACAACCGACGCCGGCGCACCGGCTACGCTCTTAATGACAACGAGCGCACACATGTCCTATTTCTGCTCTTATTTTCCCTGGGAAGCTCTCTACTTTGATACAAGTGGTGGTAATTAGTTTTGAATGCATACAAAAAAGATGTTTGAAGTCGCAGCAACTGGTGAACCTTTTGTATTTTGTCACAAAATGCTCCATTTAGTTACAGAACAAGGTCGTAGGTAAATAATTATACAATGAATGACGTACCTATACCTAAAAGAAATTACTAACGTAAAGAATAGAAATTGCGTGAGTTATTGAGAGCCGCGCGGCGCACGCTCGCCCGTGAAAACTCACTTAAACTTTTTTAATTAAATTTCTGATTTTTCTTGGCCGCCATGAGAAATCTTATCCCTAAGCTTTATTCAAAACGCTGTATTAATTAGTCCGGCTACTGGAGGCTAATGACCAACGTAATCGACTTTCACGGCGTCATGCACTCAACCGCAAGGCACAGAAACTTTTTTAAAGCTAATGAATATCCTGCGATGGAAAGTTTGATCTTAATTATGTACTCGGTTGATTTGATAAACTTTTATAGCGCATATGTATGTAGCTAAGTATCGGAATCATGGTCATGTCTGCTAAGACTAGGTACCCAAGAACTGCCTGTTCAGTATTTTATTTTCACAATCTTCTTTTATTTATTACTTATCATATTCCTATACATAGGTATACATCTATTTTCTACAGGGGTACACAGATGTTGCATTATGTTTAAAGCGTTGACCAACTTCCTTCGCCTCTCCTACTTTTATCTATTTCCATGTAACTAAAAAAACAATTCCATCTTACTAAGACTTAGTATGATCTTACATGTTAGTGTACACATTATGATATTTAAAATACAGTTACTGTAATATGATATTTATTTTTGTAGGGTATACACAGGTAAGTAGTTTAATATATGTATTGTTGATTTCGTCAACCTTCATTGTGCATGTATTGAAATTATTAATCTATATCAATAAACTCTTATTATTGGATTAATTATTGGAACCAGTGTAATCAGCCTTTACATAATATTTTAACAGCAGAACAGCTTCATTGTTTCTTTTGTATATAGTTTCTTTGATATGTAGTTACGAATCAATTTCTAATCCAATTTTAAATTATGGAAAAACTAGTCAATTACAAAACTATTAAAACTCTAATGATTAATGCTAGACTTTACGGATAGTGCTTGTTATATACGAACTTTTATGTGAAATATATTGTATGTTCGTGCTTGTTAGTGTCGTAAAGACGGGTCGTATGACACCTTCGTTTTAGTGCAGTACTGCAAGTAGAATACAATATTGGACAACTTAACAGCACCCCCAGTATCACGTGTGTTACTTACTGTGTGTATGGAAATTAATGTGTTGGTCTAATGTATCTCTTTTCATAATAATTTTGATCCATGATAAGAAGGCATTCGTTCAATTACAATTAGTCTTCTAAGGATTTACTTCACAATTCAAAATGTATCGAAGCATCGAACCACAGACTGATACCTATAATAATTATTTTAAATCTCTTGTACTGGCAGTTACTTTATCACTTGGAACGAATAACCTGAATATGGAGATTTATTAATAGTATTTTTTAAGGGCGTGAACAAGCAAAAATATAATATTAATCGACTTATCAGTAATTCTACCCCGGTATTTTTTTCACGAAGACGTGAAGGTACTCGAGAGTTTCTACATTGTTAGGCGCGAGAACTTTCCGTCGAATCATTTAAATAAACGAACTCGCATCATTATGTCAGATCTAAGGATCGAACAAATTGCCAATTAGCGGCGCGCCAGCGCTGGCCTTCGAGCTTAAAGCTCCGGGTAATGGTGAAGTGTCGGTGTTACTCGGCATGACGTCGCCGCCCTAAGGTTCACGCCCGTGTGTATCGGCGTCGGCGTCGTCACGTCATCGTGTCGTTATTCAAAGCAAGACGACTCTAATTCCTCTTAAACATAGTGGCTATTAATGGTTTAATTTTCTTGAAAGCAGCTCTAAAAGACCTTCCATTCTAAAAGTTCTTCGTGGAAAATACGGGAGACGAACAGTAATACTCATGGAGTGGAATATAGTTATTAAATTTATATGATGCGAGGCTTTATTTGCATAAATTCATATCATTTTGGCTGGTATTCTTTTACCTTCAAATGGATAAATTAATTTTAATTAAAATATTCCTAATTGGGAATCGATGCTTATAAAAATGTAAAGGATATGAATGCCAAAACTAATGTTACAGTTTTATTAATTACGATTTGTTTACGGGACTCTACGCCCGTCTGTGTGCCGCCCGCTTCGGGGGGAGGGTGGGGACGAACGGGCGCTCAGTATTCAGAGTATCGCAAATGTAACTTTCGGTTCTTTTCATGGCTAAAGTATGTTGGCGGCAATCCATAATGGGATCGCCATTATTCTTGCCATTAATTCGCATGGCTCGGCTTCCGTGCATTAGCGGGCAGTCAAGCTGCCAATCCACAAGAAGGGTCACCAGCTGAACAATATGCCCCATTCAGTAGGATAACTAAACAAACATCGCTCTGAATTTTTCTCTTTATTATAAGTCTTATAGTTGATTACATTACTCGCGTATGGTACTAAAAACAACATTGACAAAAATTCATACATTATAAAAGCTAAGCTTTGTAACTAGATACCTACACTACTAAAACCGGTATGAAAGAAATTTAACATTTATCGAAATGGTTTTATTGTACAAGAAATGGCAGGATTGTTGTGGTTCGTTATATGTTACATACATACATATATAAGCGCAAAAAAGTTAAATGTACTCAGTAAGTATTTTTTATTTAGATTTCATTTAAAAATCGTGACGTCGAGACCCGTTGTGTCCTGTTTCAATTAACGAGACAGTGTGACGATCACTTTGTCTTTGTTAATATGTTTAGGATGTAATCCTATCACATTAAAAATAATGAATGAAACTAAAAACGAGCAATAAACTAGGTATGACACAACCCTGTAAAATTAATTAACAGTCGGTGGGCTATACAGTAAATAAATTCTTCATTTTCCTGTGCAGATTGCATAAAAATAATCAAATAAGTGGCACGGACATTATTCAAAGCGCCGCAGCTGCATGCGCGAGTGAGACGTGCGATCCGCCCTCTCGGTCGCACCTTAGCTACCCCACACTCCCCCGACTGAAAGAAAAACTCTCGAAAAACTAATTACAAGTTGTAATTGAAATTTTGCGTGTTATATAATCGGATACTTGAGCCGTGAGTAATATATAAATGCGCCGGGGAGATGAATGAACGTCGTACAAGCGTTATACAAAACGGAATAGTGCTTTCAATTTTGAACTTTAAATAGGTAGAGGAGATTTTTATAAAAAGATGTTTTGATAAAAGTGCAGTCATTTTCTGAAGCAGTAGTACCTACAAGTCTTATTATTAATGAAAATTATGGTTCATGTTTTCCAAAAATACATTTTAATAACAGTTTTTAAGCTATGTATTTTTTTTAATTTTTAAAATCGATATGGTAATGAATTTACATTCACAGATAAGTAGAAATTGTCTTTTTTACAATCCTTAGCAACGAAATATG
>DWEM01003207.1:0-10992 GCA_018245935.1 Agara belti belti | reverse complement strand
TATTAACACCTATTAACTGAATTCATACTAACAGTCCCATCCCTACTGCCCTATTAGAGGTCCGTCGCAGATGTCCTTGGGCGGCAGCGGCCACTCGTGACTGCTGCTAGCTCTTTCACTAGCCTCATAGGATAAAAAAAAAACTTTAAGTGTTCCTAGGCGATACTTGTAGATATCTACTTGCATATAAACCCATAACACTACTATTCATTACAAAAACTACCAAGATTCGACAAGACATCTTCACAACCAAGATTCGCCAAGACTTCACTTTACTACCAAGATTCAGCAAGACTTAGCTTTTCTACTAAGTTGCTGAGGTAAAGGAGCGGTATTATGCTTAGTGTGTAGTTTACCTAAACTAACAAAAGGTAAGACCATAAAACGCGCGATGAAGTTTATTGCTTATAACACGTGAACCCAAGATACAAGAATGACTTAAGCGTTGAATACTAATTAGTATGTGGAGACCACCAAAGCTGTTTTCGTTTCCGACATCCATTCAAGAGATTATAATTTTTAACATCCGGATATTCGTGTGAACATGTCTCGGGTAAAACGAATTAGCAACTACACAATTCTAACTTATTAGAATGATTAGCAAGAAACTCACAGTATGTCATATTGTATTAAGGAAATCAATATTTATAAGGAAAATAAAAACGCCTTAGGGTGGTTAAGGAACGTCCGAAAAAGCACAAAATAGTGCGGATGAGGTGTAGTAAAATAAAACTGCTGAGCAGGGAAGTCAACGAATAGATAGTATTAGAATTACAATTAGAATATAAATATTATTTATTTGAATAAATTCTTGTAGTTAAGTTAGAAATAAATAAAACTGAGGCTTCAAATTCTCTTAAATAAACCTATTTATGGAACCCCATAACTAGTCGACTATTACAAATTTTACAGCGAATTACGTAATAAATACCACTAAAATGATATACCATTGCAGTTCCGACTATTCCAGGCATTTTCCTAAAATAATGAACTAAACTAATCACCATTAATAAATCCGAACGGTTCTGAAATTCAGTCGTTATTACACTTAAAGTTAGCGAAATAACTATGTGGTCTATTCCAATCACCGCAGCAATTCGAATCTAAAATTGCAATTTCCGATTCAAAAGTGTGTGATGTCGGTAACATTCCCGGCACTAAAGCGCATTCATTGTTCCAATTAAACGTAGTTTAAAATTATATCAAGTGCTCTGCACAAAAATCTAATGCATTATCTATGTATGCCCGTTGTCTACTTTTTATTTCGTCTGACCGCGAATCCAGAGACAATTTTATTTCACTGTGACGAGAATAAAAAATTTCCGTAATCTTATTTTACCTTTTTTCCAGACATAAAAGATAGGCGCCGACGTCGCTAATACGTTATAGACATTTAATGATTATGTGCCCATTATAATACTGCATTCGGTGTAATTATCGTTTTGTCACGCTTCAACCAATTAAATATTTATGGAAATAAATGAAATTACACCAACGATAGCCTTGACCGTTTTTTTTTTTTTAGTTTTGAATGACGATTACGTGTCTCGACGATTCCAATTACGGAGGAATCGATGCACGCTAAGGTAGTTCGTTAAATTAGTGTGAACAAATATAAGTCGCTGAATATAAAACAGGTATATTCTGATTATATAACTATTAATTTTAGCTGTGTTTTTAAGATGATTATAAATGTTTCATCGAAATACATTTGATCGGACACTTTTATATTTTGAAATCATGATGATAATTTTCACATTTTTATGGTAAGACAGTATTGGTTTAAACATCGAACCCGTAACTCGTAATTGTAACGTTAATTACAAACAAAAGAGTAAAAACTTTGTATTAAATCAAGATAACTAATCCACTTGTAATATCAAATACCGGTTGATTAGATTGACCAGCCATTGATTTTATCTAAATTATTTCTGAACTAGCTTTTGCCCGCGACTTCGTCCCGCCCATATATTATTATACAAATGTTATTATACATAAAAACCTTCCCCTTCAATCACTCTATGTATTAAAAAAACCGCATGAAAATCCGTTGCGTAGTTTTACAGATTTAAGCAAACATAGGGACATAGGGACAGAGAAAGCGATTTTGTTTTATACTGTGTAGTGATAATCGATGATAATGATTACGCTGTAAAGAGATCAACTTAAAAATACCTACGGGGTAAGTAATACAATCACGAGATGGCTCCATCCCGCTATCCAATATTTACATGCACGAAACAAGTTCCGTACAGTCAATATTAGGCGTTCCATACAAATGAATACATTCTGACACAATGGGGCTTCCATTTTGACCGCTGTCTATGTTTGCACTGACAATTCTCGCTACGGCTTATGCCACCGAAGTAGGTAACATCGTTGGGCTTTTTCCTTTTATGTCCGCCTGGTACTTGTTTAACGTTATAAGAAATAAGCACACACGAAAAGGATTTAAAAACACAATGTTTGTCTGTATGTTGGTACGATACCATAAATTAAATTATTGAATAGGCTTAGCCAATGAATTATGTAATTTACTTATAATTTAAGATTTCATCATAAGTGCAAAAAATTTTGAAAGTTCATGTATATTTGTTGAAGTCAATCAATAATTGTTTATATACTATATAGATTAACTCTTAAGTTGCATGCACCTGATAGAAGCTCAATAACATGTACTTAAAATATAAAGACTGACAGATTCTCTACCTTCGCTTACAGTGAAGTGTAACTCAATGATCCAAAGCCATAAATGTTCACGCGAGCGTTAATACGCGGTGTTAACTGATCTAGTTTGAAGCACAACTAAAGCAGGTGGTGCAAACTAAAACTTGTTGATACAAAACATAAAACTATCTATAGGGTTGCCATCTCGAGCTTCAATGACAATAATAAAATAACAAATAGTAATAAGGCACGAAGAAAGGTATCTAAATGAAGTCAAAAAGAGGTGGCTCAAGTTTGACCCTTTTTAAGCCATACCTTACATGTGTAACTGATGGATTAAGATAACGCAATACCCGTAAATAACCAAATCGTCTGCACCGTGACATTCTGACGGGCTTAAAGGACATAAGCAGATAGGAAGCGGTGAATTTTAGTATCCCACTCTGGGGTCAAGGTTCATATCTTGTTCCAAACCTCTAACTTGGCAAAGTTACGCGCGTTTTGTAACTGTAAATACCAATTGCTATTTAAACATCGTGAGGAAACCTGTATAACTTTCAGGTTTTTCAATCAGTTATAGTATAACAGTTAAGTTATGTATTTGACATTTGTCAACCCTACATTTGTCAGTTAGGCTCCACGAGAAACCCCTTTCAATTAGCGATTCCAATAATTATTACAAAGTTTGTTTTGTTATGAATAACTTTGTACGACGATAGTAAATGGTAAACAAGACGGATTCACTGTCTTCCTTATTGGCTCACTAATAAACTTTAAATTTTAGTCAAATACGAGCCGAATAGTTACACGACGTTGTCTTTATGTATGACATATGTCATAGTTACGGTATATATTGTAATTGTAACATTTGTTTGAGTTATTATGTAGCTAAATAATAATTCGAGTTTTATCAATTCTGTGTTAGTTTGCCGCAAACGCATATACATAGAATTTGTAGTGATAAAAAATAAGACGTCATGGAAAGCCATGTGAAATATGTATTTTTTCTTAAATTTAATATTGAAACATTTGTATTTCAAAGTAGTGAAAGGAAACAAAAAAAAGGTTTAAAATAGTTATTACTACTCATTTAATTGAAATCAATTATGCACTTTAAAATTGTAAATTCAGTTATAATACTTAAAAAATATAATATAGATATAATGAATGAAGCTCTAAGTCGGAAAAAGCCGACAAGACACGAACGTACCCGAAGGTAACCCGGTCTTGCCATAAATAAAACAAATAAAACTAACATTATAATTGCTATTATGAAAATTTCCCACTTTAAACCCACGTCCAGCGTTGCTTGCATATGTATCGCATGAGTGCTTTGTTTCCAATGCAAAATATACATTATTTTTACCACAGAACGTCAAAAAAAGTAATAAAATAATTTGAAATTAGAACATCGTTTCACTGAATAAACTTTAGTTACGTGGAAACGTAATAGTGACTTCAAATATAATGAAATGAGTTTGTTAACAGGATGCAATGTTCTAACTTTTATGAACTAAAACTGTATGCTCAACCGAAATTACTGAAATTGTGTTGATCTTTCCACGAATAATTATTACATGCCTGTTGGAATACATATAGGTAAATATGTTTTTATTATGTGAGTGTAAAATGACTGTGAAGGATTTGTTATATCCCTTTCTACATAAAACTATTCATAGCAATACCTTACTATCGATTAACTTATGTCGGTTCGAAGTAAACAAGAAAGTCTGTAAATAATTCAGAGTAAATAATTCGAAACTCAGATTCCAGATTTAGAATTGCACCTTTGAAGTCAGGAAGTCACGAGCAACCGTGTTCAGTATAGGGCTCTCTTTACAAAATCCTTCTGTCGCTACTCGGTCATAATGGGAAAGGTCATGACGGTCACGGGACAGGTCACTCCCAAGTGACGCGATATAACACCGCTATCCAGAAGTATGTCGCTAACAGTTATTGTATATTCGTAGGCATCGTCGCAATTATATACCTACAGTAACAGCCGAGCGTTGTAATTGTTAACAGCGCGACAAGGCGGCGACGATTTTGGACTGAACATTAATTACACAAGTTCTGAATGCTAAATTACTTAATTCCGAAATTACGGCTTTCCGCAGAGCATTAACATTTAATTGCTTTTGATAAGTGAAGCGACTTTTTTGATGCGACGTTTCATGATGCCGCGTGTGTAATTAATTAAAGTGGCGTTCCGGCAAATTACTGAACTTATCGCTGACGAAATAATGTTTTGAAATGTACATACCTACTTACCGATACAAGCACCTTAAGCCGGCTACACTTAAGTATTGATTGTGTTATCTTTATAATGACCTCTTATAAATAGTTCTTTAATAAACATCGTAGTTGTCCACTATCATTTACACGCAATCTCTAGGTTTGAACAGTAATTTTCGAGTCACACACATTGACAATAACGTTTCGGTGACTGATCTAATATAAAGCATAATTAGTTTTATATGTCACGAGATGTAAATCGAAAAGAACCACAATGTGAAATTAGTTGCAGATCTAAAAAGCATTAAAAAAAAGCAGAGTTTGGGAAGATATCAAAAATACCATCTGAGAGAGATTCAAGAGACTATTTGGTACAGTAGTGCATAAAAATGCCTAACTTAAGCCTCACGAGCAGCGCCGGTGGATTAAAAAGGTTTTCATCGTACAAGCATAATATTATTATTCCTTACAAGCCCTCAGTACTAAGAAGCTATTACTCATCTTTTTCCGGTCCCTTTTTATTGCTAGACGTGAAAAATACCAGAAATTTCATCCGGTCCGTTCAAAGTGGCCGGATTAATTCACAAGGCACTTATTTCAAATTGGATTTCGCTGGAGCCGCGACTCTTGACTACAGTTCCTTTTAATAGTAGACGCGTTCAAGTTCTTTGATGTCGCTCATGTAGCGTTTGATTATCGGAATGTGATTAAGCCGGTGCGAAGAAGTAAAAAAAGATTCCTAACAAATTTGTTTTTCTTATTGACAGATTCATCTAGATGCCGGATAATTACAATACATCGGAAAAACATATTTTTTTATTTATTTAATAATTTATGCACACTCATAAATTACAAACATTTACTTGGCCTGGAGTATAAATAGGTACCTGATAGGCGTGCACACCTTGATGAAATATGCTCTAGGATAGACTTGTGCCCAGCAGTGGGAAGTAAAAAGGGTTGCAGCCAAACGTGCACTGACGAACGAAGAAATTCATACTCCACACTTTTGTCTGCTGTACCTACAATTTTGTTATATATTCTTACTTTAATGAATCAAGATAATTATATGAACCATAAAATCCGTAAGCTCCTTCAATTAGCCTATTTCACAGTGATACAGCATAACCTCGTTTCTCGTATAGTGATTCTACCCAAATTTACTATCTCAACTACTTAGTTAGGACCCTAGCCGCTTCTTCCAGTGTCAATAGCGTTGACCCCTATTCGGTAGGACTAATACAACACGTACAGCAAAGTTAAATATCATTTCTGTTTGTTCAAATGTTCGTAGGTGGTACTTGAGAACGCGAGAGGATATTGTGGCTACATTTATAGCTCGAAATAGTTGAAGGACCTCTTTTAGAGTCCACATATAATAAATACAAATAAATATTTATCCATTGACGGGACTGGAGGTCGTGGATTCGATGTCCACCCAAGACAAATTATTGTGTGATGAGCACATTCATTTGTTCTGTATCTGGGTCTAGTATAGATATTGTGTGATGGGTTTGTTATGGCAGAGCTTGTGTTATGGCAACCAGACAGCTGACGAAATACTTACATAATTTTCTAAATATACATAATACAGCTATATTTATACCCAAACACAGTACAAATCTCACGCTCATCAAACAAACATCCTGGGTTGGAATTAAACCTACACCCCGCTCAACATTTGGGTTCACTATCGACTTAATCAAGAAGCCAGATTAATTTACACATTCACATCGAAACATGTGAAGAGGTCTAGTTTTACCATGTATTTACCTAAATTTATATATATTATTATTTTTATTAAACAACGTATATATTTGAAACTAGAAATCATTATTGAAATTGCAGTAGGTGTATGGCTTGCTTGATCTGGTACAATTATTGTAATAGCGCAATTATACTTCCGTAAACTACTATTCCAGGAAAATTGCTGCAGGTTAAAACTTGTGCTTACTTGAAAATTAATTCGAAGTTATGATTCACAGTTTGTTAGAAAAATACAAATGCTTCAATGAAATTGGTATTGGTAAGGATATTGTTATTACGTTATTCTAAAATAAACGTAACTAACGTTATAACTGTGTCTCAAAAAGGACAATGTTTCATAGGTATATAAAATATTTCCTATATAATAATAGTGTGTTCAGTAATTCGCT
This sequence comes from Agara belti belti, assembly GCA_018245935.1. Classification (NCBI taxonomy): domain Eukaryota; kingdom Metazoa; phylum Arthropoda; class Insecta; order Lepidoptera; family Hesperiidae; genus Agara; species Agara belti. Next base: position 3,934 of record DWEM01003207.1, on the reverse strand, counting down.
ATATTTTTTTATCTAATACCATGACATGTGACTTCTATGGTTTTTCGGAAACGGTTTTACATACATATACTTGTCTATATCAATTCATAGTCGGAAGTGATTTGGGTCAAGAAATCGGTTTATTCCAATTGTAACATTTATTTTTTTAATCTTTCAGCGACATTATTTCATGAAAATAGTAGTCATTATAAACATCAAAGCAGGGGAATATCGTGATTATTTTTCCTCAACTTTTTACTACTATCATTACCCTTTTATACAGAAATTTCTACCATAAAATTAAAAGCTGACGAGCACTCAAATTAGCTCATCGTGCACCACTCGCCGTGCTCCAGAAAACATGCATGGTGGTGACACAGCGACATATCTCTAATGAGCAGCGATTTTTTCCGTTCCCATTGGATATGCACAAATCGATTCCAACTTTTGAATTGAAAATAGATCTTCATTTATTTATACCAAAGAAACATTTTCGTGTGTTCATAAAGGCTCACGAGGACGATATTCACGCCAGAACTGGACGATGTTTAGAGCTAACTCCAACACTGCGCCAGTCTGTTAGTGAATGCCATGACCGTGTTAATTATGTAACTCCGAAGTACTGGATCACATACGTTCATACTCTTACATACAAGCACCGATCGCGAGCCCGCCAGTCCAAAGGCAAATCATTGAATTTGCATACATTGAATTTCAGGCTTTCTTGAAATTGATTTCATTATCACACTTCTCTAAATACGGGCCATCAATGTTGTCCCATATGAATACTGAAAGTAAACAACGAGCAATACTATCAAGATTTAAATGAAAATAGAACGTTTCAATTTACCAGAGCGAAAACCTCGTAATATTGATGTGTTAAGTGCCTCTAAATGGCTTCCCGAATGGACAGGCGGGTGTTTCCAACGTTTATAACTGCAATTCCAATATTCCAGTTCGGCTGTTTCGCTGCATCTAATTCGGTATGTACGAAACTAAATTTTGCGGATTCACACACTAACCTACCAGTATAATTGGTTTTTCAACGGTTTTAATTATAAATATAATACTCGCGTTAAGTAAGCTTTATGGAATATAATAACCTACGAAATATATTCACAATGTAAACAAAGGTGGCTTTGTCGTTCGTTCTTATCTGATATTTTAAGATGATCTACGGAACGCAATGTAAAATTAAAAGCTTGTAGTACCTATACATATTTTTCTGCACTACCTTTAATACAGGCAAAAATGGTTGGTGATTTATTAAAATTATATAACATTTATTAAGAATTAACACTTCAATAAAACCTATACGTGAATAGTATGATTTTATACATCATTTTTTTTATGAATAACTTTCGACAGATCTGAAGAATATTACGTAGTAAAAAGTAACTTGAAAGAATAAAGCAAACCCTCATACTACTTACATCCGCCAGGTGGAGTGTTTGTTCCGATGTTAGCGGTAATTTATACAAGTTAGTTTCCTCCCGTTTGAAAATCTTAAGTTAGTCTGATACCCATATCAGACTAAGTGTTTTTGACTCCGAATACCACCAATCATAGACGCCGAGTTTCTTTTCATAACCGTAGGATTGTTTGACAGTAAATATTTCATCGTGAAAAAAAATCATAATACAATTTAAAAGTGAATGTAAATAGCTGTGTCCTATCTATAAACGGTACATGGAAATCGGTTAAAATATTGACCTATTTTCATGGTTATCATGAGAATTGGCAATATAAAAGGTCTGATTTCACAATAATACAAGTTTAATAACAACCTAAATGCATAAAACATGCTGTCCTATGAATTTTGTAACGTGTATGCGGAAATTCCATTTTATTGTCTACGTTGTAATGTCTAAATCGAATTTAGAAGAAATAGCACGTCAGTTGCTTTCAAAGCGTGTTATTAAATCGATTACTGTTTACATACAGTTTATTGTCGATTTTAAGTTAACGCAACTTTATCGTTCACAGTAACTGAACATTTGGACGATGTACTAAGCTAGTTGTAAGGCAACGAATGGTCGCTATTCACTCCGAACCAGATGTATTTTCAATGAACTGCTTCAGATTACCCTTTTAGAGCTAAGAATGGCTGTGTACAATATGCTTAGGAACAGAAGTTGCGGATTAAATCATGTTTCTGAACCCGGCACATTAAAATATGTGAACTAATAAATTATTAACGAACCTACGGCCACGAGAAAATAGATGCATTTGTTTTATTTTTAATCGACTTCATTATTTTAATACAACCATCAAAACAATTATCAGTAATGTGATTTAGCATTCTGATCAGATTTTTGCAAGTACCAAATCGGATTATTAAGTATTTTAATAATTTACTATGTACTCCTGCAACAAGACAATGTCCTGTACCTAAAATCTGTGTATGTTAATGTCTATCTTTTAATAATCTCACATGATATGAATACATGATATACGAGCTGGAAACCAGACATGATTTAACCACACCATAATTCGCTGTTTAATCCGAGGCTCAACCAGGCATATTAAGGCGGATATTGATTATAGCTGCCTTGTGAACTCAACCTATAACCCAGACCCTGTGCGAAATATTGTGATATACAGAAAATTTTATATAGTTTAAATGTAAACTAAAATAATATATTTAAAATAATGTAATAACTGAAATTTAAAAAAATATATATTCCCTGAAAATTCAATTACCAGTTGGTAGAATTTATTCTCTACATCTTACTAATAGATCCGATAGTTAGTTTCCAGATGGTATCGTGGCACTAATGTTTGTTTAGTTTCAATAAAAAGTATGACGAAGTTAAAATGTCGGACGGGTAAATAAATAAGGAAACACGACATGTCCTCTAGAAACACTTCTGAACTGGTGTGGTATTCTTGACCAAGATCTGTTTAATCTCACATCGAATTAACAACATGTTAGATCGTCGCAAAGCCCTTTGAAATAGCTTTTGAAATTCTCTGACGGCGATATGCTGTTGAACGGGGAAAAGCGATTTAGAGTTACGCTTACTAAATATACTCAAGATTCCACAAAGTTCAGATAGAGAGGATAGTTTAGATACTTATCTCCTTATTCGTTAACACTATAACAGCGTTCTCGTTCTAACTTAGAGCATGCGAAATGTGATAGAAAAGGATAAAATGTGTCATTGCTGAAACGCTTCTACGCAACGTTATGAATAAAGACGTTAGCTTCGTAAATGTAGATCAGCTGATACTAAGTACATTTTCATTACACATATATCGAAATATGTACAATTAAAATATGTGCTATAGGAAATAAATGTATATTAACATCATTTGTAAATGTAAATACATATTTCAAGTTACAAGATTCGATATCTCAAAAATTATAGGAACTTAATTACTATCAGATGGTAGTCATTATCTTATCCAGCGTTTGATGGAAATGCTACAATATTATTTTTTTAGTATGAAAGCAACTGAAAGGCATATTAGTTTTGGAACAGGATAGAACAATGTATTTGATCCACATTCGCATCTTGGAATCTAGGAAATTTCCGGGGTTGTGGGCGGCTAAACTTAAGCACTGGACTGTATAGGACGTTTGCTTCATCCGGGCCAGCCAATGTATCGAGGACGTCGGTGCTTTCCTTTCCTTTTACCCCGGAGTCCTCCGAATAACGTCGAGGAAGGCATCTCCGTTTCTTTTAAAGATTACCCCCCTGTTACCAAAAAAGATATACTAGTATAAAAGAGGTATACCATATTAATTAAGAGGTATACCGACTGGCCTCGTGGTCGAGTGGTTAGAGACCCTGACTGCAAAACCGGAGGTCGTGGGTTCGATTCCCACTCAGGACAAACATTGGTGTGGTGATGAGCACATTTGTCTGTTCTGCGTCTGGTCGTAATAAAAATATCTATATAAGTAATATATCGTATGTATATATGTATGTTTATCAGCTGTCCGGTTACC
>DWEM01003206.1:0-10993 GCA_018245935.1 Agara belti belti | reverse complement strand
CCCGGTGTCTCTCCCAAGGCACCGTGGTACCTTTTTGAAGGTTTCCCCCCCGTAACCAAAAAAAAAAAAAAAAAAAAAAAGGCAGACTTACCAGCTTTCATGCGATTCAAATCACTATGAGCACACATGAAAACATACAGAATTTCAATATAAACAAATAGTTCTAAGTTTCATTTCTCTTTGTCTCCACGGTTTCGTTACCTCATACTCGTATATTATTCATGTACATTTATTATGTCGCAGTACTTCAGGAAGCTGTTGGCTGTATAGAATATAGTTACGGCGATCTCATTATATAATATTATTCTGTGTTGGTTGTCTCGAAGAACACCGCGAGACTAAGACATTAAATTCGTACTAAATATGCAAATGCAAAAACTCATTTGTTTATTCCTTTTTCACGTTAAAATGGAGGAACGGATCGATGTGATTTTTGGTATGGACATAGTTGAAGGGCCCGGAGAGTGACATAGGCTAGGTTTTTCTTTTCTGGAAACACGTTTTAATCAAATAAACGTTATAGATTAACGGTATGCAGTGGGAATAAAATAAATTCTTTTGACTGAAGCGAAGCTGCCGATATAGTATACATTTAATAATTAAATATAGGTACAATGAGTGGTAGTAGAACGAGTGGTTCGACTATTGGGTATCCATTTACAATTAGGGAAAGTGAAATACGATATCAATATTAAGAGGCCAACGCTAAGACAAACGCTAATAGGACGGAATAAAAGCAAAAAGTTAAAAACTTTGCTCTGATCCGAAATCAGTTGGCAACAGTGTCAACAATCAGAGGAGGACAAGAATGAATTTAATCAAGTGAATTTTCAGACTTATTTTGATCATTTTTGCATTTTTTGCATACGGATCGCCTTTTACAGTGAGGTGGTTTCCAATCACAGTATACCAAGCTAGCAAAGCGCGTATTGGTAGACTTCACACACCTCAGAAAATATTATATGATTTATAACATCTCTAAGGTGTGCAGGTTTCCTCACGATGTTTTCCTTCACCGTTATGGCAGGTGATATTTAAATGTTACTTTTAAAACGCACGTAATAAATTAGAGGTGCGTGTCAGGATCGAACCCAGACCCCTCGGAGTGAGAGGCTGAGGTTCAAACCACTAGGTTATCACACTGTGCGAAGTAATTACTTGGGCCAAACTCAGCAGAACCGTTGCTATGGAAACCAGATAAACGTATGTAAACTCTTTGATATTCGTAACATGACAAATATTCGTGCTTGAAACACATACATTTGTTTTGAATGGAAATCGAACCTACAGCCGTCTCGACGGACAGCTTCGCTAATTATTATGACCTCTTGGACTAGTGGTTAGAGGAGCTGACTGCTAAGCCGAAGGTACCGGGTTCGATTCCAATCCAGAACAAACATTTGTGTGATGAGCGCATTTGTGCCCGTGTCTGGGTGTAATAAAAATATGTATGTATATAAATGTTTGTTTATCAGCTGTCCTGTTACAATAATACAGGCATTTAATTGCCTAATTTTGAATGAGACAGCCATGTGTGGATTGTCCTAATTATTATTATTATTGCCAGATGGTCGTGCCAGATGGTCAGGATTCTAGCGACATTTTGCCCCACTCCCGACAAAAAATAAAATATCTCGACAAACAGCTTGTTTTAAACATTATCGTTACACCAGTTCAGGTGGATAGGTAAAGTATTTGAGTGCACAGGTAAAGTGAATATACTTGCAAAATGCTGCTCAAATACTTGTAGTACCAATTTGTCAGTACCTTACGAAAATATAGGACGATTTTAAATGAAGTCCGTTCAGCAAACCGGGCCAGCTTAGGGCGTTATTTACACATAGGGTTGCCAACGATACAATTTACTATAATCTAATTAAGTATACTGCATCGACCCGGGATTAATTTTACAGTTAGTTCAACTGTTAAATATGGGCGGTTGAAACCCTCGGGTCACCTTGTAAACTTGTGTTAAGTTTACCCATCAATTTTGCGACATAAAAACTAGAAAAACCTATTGAAGGCTTACTAGGTACTTAATAAATTTAATAAAATGTCCGACACTTTTGTAATACATCATTTTTTATCTATCTAATATGTCTAGGACTTTTTATTTTGATAACACGTGAAGATTAATAGGGAAAGAAAAAACCTATGTTGTTACGTAGGCACGATATACTAGATTTTTGAATAAATTTCATAGTTAACTGGTATTCAATAACAAACTAAAAAATTTATGACCTCCATCACTTTGATCTATATTTAAAGACAGGGTTATGTCTCCGAGAACATTAGGAATCCTTCACTGTTATTATAGAACTAGTCACAGGCACGTGGTATACCTATTACTTTTTGTAGATGATATAAATATTTTAATTTGACATTCATAAAAACAATAACTTATCCACGTAGAAAAAGAACCACGCGGGACTCTTCTATTAAACTATTCAAACGGGATCATATAATAAATAAGATCAGTACATTTCCGTGATTTCATAACCATTGTGTCAATCATTAATGAACCTTTGCTCTTGCGGTCAACCCTAGCGCAATAACGCGAAGACCAAGCTTTCGTTATAAATAGTAATAACGCCAGCTGTTTCCTAAATATACTGTAAAATCACCTCTGGAGTGCGCCGTCGCGTTGACGTCAACACTTTGAAAATAGATTCGACACGTTGAAGGGAATCGTTAAGTCCTACCGCGGTACACAGCTAAATATATTTACTTGAAAACCAAAGTGTGTATCCCTTTAAGTACCAATATTACCTTTTAAGTACCAATATTACATCTGAAGCTGCGGGCATAACTAGTAGTAATATAAATTTGAACGTAAGTGAAGTGTTTTTGCGGTGACAGTATGGTGTTTTCAAATTGAGTCTTCTTTTAGGTGTCTCCGCTTCAAACTGTCGGACTCGTCTCTGATTTTACAGATATTAGGTGCATTATTCGGTTTTTAGCTTAATGTAGTTGTTATTTTTTTTAACTTATGTCACTCACTGTATCGGAAAAAGGTATGACCAATCTTGTATAAGTTTTATTATATTAACTGTTTAATGTAGGCTTTCCACATATTTCTGTCCCGCAAATAAAAAGGTGATATGAAATTTAAAATTACATAATTTTCTTACAAAATACATATATCAAAATGGGTTTAGTATTGAAGTTGAAATTTTATAACAGTCAACATATTTTTTCCGACCATTTTGTCCCGCTTTTGAACATAAGTCTCTTTCAGCATGATGAGTTAAACGCCAGCCAATTTGGTCAAAAGTGAATTGACACGACTTAAATCTCGCTTAAGTCTCATATATTTTTCTTTCATTATTTCAATCGAAATAATTTTCGTAGTCATATTACATCCAATACTCGAGTACCTTTCCTACAGTATAATGACAATCAGCTGATGCGTGAAATATTAGTTGTCTCTTTCGCACAACTGCATCAATAGTGTAGATAATGAAAGGAAAATAAATATCAAGCTCCGCCCTCGCGTATCTTACGTTATATTATAATTATACCAATTTGTATCATAATTACCCATAATAAGTAGCAGGTAGCTTTGTATAACGGGTCACAGAGCATTTAATCGACATCAAAATAATCTGTATATTCAATAAACAGTCTATTGCGAGCAGCACAAAGGAATATTTGATATACAAATTGCCGGATCTGGGTGTCTGTTTATCCGGACGTCTTTGTTACCGTGTTGGAGCACGCTTGCATGTAGATCCCTATACATTTTTTTTATAAAGAATTCATTTCAAAAATTAAGGTGTATTATAAAAGCAAATATTTGAATATTTTCTGCAACATTCACAATAACGATGACGGAAAATGCAACTGCATATCTTTTATATAACTGATGACAATATACGTGTAGAGTTAAGATCCAAAAAGCTATCACTTTTTTTGCTTTTCAACAAACAGCAATCGTAAAGGTTATGCGGTTGGTAAAAAAAAAATTCTTTAATCTGTATCGAAATTCAACGTAAAACCTGTCTTTGTAAATGTGTTTTTGAGATGTAACAAAGGAAACAATGTGACAGGTTTAAGGTTAAGTTTTTACTTGAAAAAAAATACAATGCGCGTATTTTTTCCAGTAGCACAGTAAATATAGCCACGAACCGGCGTGTTAAATTGAGTGCAATTTATTTTCGTTTTCAATAAAACACGGCATCGTGGCTATCAGTTCCCGCTTTGGGGTGGGTCGGGCTGGGGGCGATTGTAAATCAGGTTATAATTGGACCACTATTAGGCGAATTAGGCGACTGGGCTCTCGGTCTAATGGTTCTCTAACCTAACTCTAACTGATAAACTGGCGGTTGTGGTTTCAATTCCCACCCGGTACAAACAACTGAGATAGACTGGTTAACGTAACCTGCAAATATTGAACTCTTGGAAGGAAATCCCAGCTGTATTGAGGAAAAAGTTAAGTACATATTACACAGACAGTAATGAAATGCATAGAGCAAAGAGAAAATTGTAATAAAAGAAGATTAGATTGTACTGTCAGTTTTACGATAAGGAATTTCCGAGATTCACTTCGCTTGTCTCTGTTCTTCTGCTTGAAGATACAGACTAAAAATGTCCTACGTTTTTTTCTATTTGGAAACTTCATTTCAAAACTATAAATCAATTAAAACAATTATTTATCATTATTATTGACAAATGTAGCAGGCCTTAAAGATTCTCACATCATGGAATATTTTTTGAGATAAACGTTTACAGGTATTGTTTGACAATTCTACGACATTATGAAACCGATTTTCATAGTAATAAAATAATAAGTAATCAAATGTTTGTCTATGCTCATCGTTGCCTCGTGGGTGTTTACTAGCTATTAAATGAAAAGTGCGAACGTATAAAAAGTCTACGTATAGAAGTTGATCTTTTTGCAAGGATACCTATGCCGAGAAAAAATGAAAATGATTGACATTTCTAAATTAAAACCGCTGGCGCGTCTCAAAGTACGAACTGTCCAATCAACTACTTTTATTTTTAGGGATGATCATTCAAAATTTCAAGATACGAGTATACTGATTATTAAAATATTAACAATCCATAAAATTTACGTATTAAAATGACCTTCTATACAAATAATTATAATTATCACAGTAAAATCGTGTGTATCGTTTATTGTACAATAATCCATGGTACTTTTGTGATCATGGGTATTTTATGAAATACACTGAACGTAATTGCTATTTGTAATTGCGTAAAAATTTTGTGTAAAACTGTCTTCCAAATAAATATTTTATTAGAATCCAAGGTTCGACAACCCTATTGTAGACGCAAAGCAGTCATTCATAAATTCCATAGACTACGTATGGCTCGAGTTACAGACGGTATTTATGATTTGTCTATGGAAAATTACGAAGTTCTTTTTTTATCCACGAAATTACATTCAATTATGATCCTTTACGCACAGTTTAAGCCTTCTGTTAGTAATTTATAAATCTTAGGCAAAATGAATTTATGGTTGCTAATTCAGATTTTTTTTATTAATATGTTATAACAGGCTGGCATTTAGCCAGAATCTCATCTGATGCAGAACGATGTGGCCTACAATGTATCTTCTTGCTTAGTAGATTCCCACTCAGTACTCCATTAGAAAAATCTTGGCATACATTGAATTATTGGCTACATGTAATTCTCGATAAAAAACAAAACTGAGAAATGCACCTACTCGCCTGCGTATACTGCCCAGAGAAACCGGTTCACGAGCATAGTGTTATTGCCTCTCAGGTGATTTACCTACTCGCATCGACCCTAAGAACATTCTCGAACACTAGAGAGCTGCATACATTACCATTTTATCGAATAAACAAAACATTTCCTTTGTTCTCGACACTAGAGTCAAGGTTAATATTAGACATTATAAACATTGTTGCAAACATTTCTTTTCAATTGTATTTAATTTAACTGTTTATTTGAATCAACCAGAATAACTTTTTAAAACGCCTTTTTTGTGGACTAAGACTGGTTCATTCACAAATTAAAAGTAGCGATCAACCATTGTCGTACCAATTGAGAAATTACAATGCTATTGACCTTCGAAATTTAAATTCACCTTCATTCACCATGAAAACGCCGCAAAAACTTTTATATTATTACTACAGACTGCTCAGACAGGCGACAGTTAAGTGGACACATATTCATTCAGGCCGAGAGAAACATGTACCTACATATGTATTTATGTAACACAGCCATTATAGGCTCCATCGGCATATTTGTTACAGATAAATATATCATTGGGCATGTGAATATTGCGAATGTGCTCATTTATATGAATTACGCTGCTATTATGCTATAAGATAAAAAAGACGTTAACTTAAAATTATGCAATTGGAATTATTTATTTCGTAACGAAATTTGATAAGACAGCGTGTAAGCTGTTTTCATAATGAATATAAATATGTTTAATTGTATTCTAATCATTACTGAATGAACGAACGAGTATACACTCAATTCAGAGTGTCCGCTCATTAATAAACATTGAAAGCGACCATGCTAATCGTGTTTTGATAAAATAACAGTTGCAAAAAGCGGTTCGACATTCACGATGCGACCGGTGCACGTGAATTCAGATAATTTCGTACAGCGTTACGGGATTGAGTGTGCAAAAGATACAACAGACATAACAAGTGAATATACAGCAAATCATTGTAACTCACCCGAAATTCTCTTTAACACCGTAAACAGACCACGATCAGCTGTTTCACTAGCACAGTAAACGTGGACGCGTGCGTGCAGTAGCGCAAACCGCTCAGTTCTGTTTTTGTAATGTTAATATACTGTTTTGTGTGCCGTTTACGAGGCGAGACCGCGCAAGCCGCGCCTCCTGCTTTGCCGTCGCATTTTCTCTAACAACACCATAATTATAACACTTTAAAATACAAATAATGATATAGAACAAAACGTCCGTTCCCCGGGACTTCTTCCCAAGTAATGCCGTTATCAAGAGACGGTTAATGCAATGTTTACACGGCCCGCCCGATACCAGTGATTGTTTTAGAGTTAATGTTGTTAATAACTAAATCCGAGAGATAGCGGCGTCGGACGACGGAATTTTACAACGCTCTCGTATGAACGCTACGAATAAAGTTCAATTTTGTGTTAGCGATATTTCTTCGCTCGACGGAACCTTGACGTAATTTGCGGAGCACGAGATTTTGAATTCTTCAGCGGATAAAAATATACAAACAGACGCGCACCATTATACGGGAACTCGAAATTATTTTAATGCTACGCTTCGAATTGTTAACAAAAGCTTGTAAAATTATATACCTACTTACTTTTGACTTACACTTTCATTCGGTTAATACAAAGTAGGTAAGTACATAAAATATATAATGTCTGAACAAGTATTAAACATAACGTATATTAAATCGAAAGTATTTCATTATAAATAGCTATCAAACAAAAGCAGAATCCGGCCTCTCACTCCAGGGACTTTTGGGTTCATCCTGACACGCACCTCTCACCTGTTACGTGCGTTTTATAACATATTTAAATATCACTCGCTATAACGGTGAAACAAAACATCGTGCGAAAACCTACACACCTAGAGATGCTATAAAGCATATAACATTTTCTGAGGTGTGTGAAGTCTACCAATCCGCATTTGGCCAGCGTGGTAGACTATGGCCTAAAACCGTCCCACTTTGAGAGGAGACCCGGTCCAGTCGTGGACCAACAAAGAGAGTCGGAAAAAGATCTTTAAAAAGAAACCTGCAGGAATAAGAAGACCGTTTGTAATATTAGTCCAGTTAGTATGAGTTAGTATCCGTGGTGTTGGAGGTTTCTCACAAAAGGAATGCTACAGGATAATGTTTTAATCAACATTTGCACGTGCGAGCCAACCGTCTCCTGTTTTACAATGACACAACTTTCTCCGAACCGCTGGCCGCTACACAATATTGTTGTTTTAAATGCGACCTCGTGCTGACGCCGCGACGGTACCATCGTGTTCGCAATTTTGAACATCATGCGCATATCTCTATTTTATTTGATTTTGTTCAAAGTTGTGTTTTCAAAGATTGTGTGTATGTGTTCAAAGTATTTTTGTTTCAAATGTACAACCATAATCAACAATCATAATCAATAATCTAAATGGGATCAGGATAGCAAAAAAATATTAACAGATAGGTATTAGATACCTAGATGAAGCGATCAATTTTAGCTACCTATAATCTAATTCCTATATTGTATTGTCTTATTGTGCTGAATTTTTTCTGTTTTGTAATACGGTTGTTGATGTTACGTAAAATAAAATACAGTTAAATAAAAATACCATATTGTATTATAGTGACGTAAACCGCTAATTGCAATTGTGAATTGAACAGTCTCGTGGTCGATCTGAATAAAAGACCATAAAGAGGTCGCTTGCAGATGTTCATGGGTCACAATGGTCAATTGTGACTGGTGCCTGGTCATTACCTACTCTGTTTATGAGAAATAACTTCAGATCTATATATCCTAAACTTGTTGCATGTCTATTTAGTGTTCTTATCGTAATTGGTCAGGATAATTAAAACGAAATAAAAAATATCATTGATTTTACACTTTTATTGGCAGTAAGTAACCTTCAGTAGAACTACAACGAATTACAATGTACGATATTCTAAATGACACTAATATAACGTGTAGAATATTGCATTAGGAATTGACGATTTTTACCATTGAATTGCATATACGAGTAATAGAGTTACAAAAGCTTTAAGACAATTATTTTCAAAAACAGTTACGTAGTTGTGTAAAATATTCCAAATAGCAGAATCGGGTTACTGTTGTTTAGTAGTAAGACTTATTATTGTACATTACATCACAGTGAAATAATACCACAAATACCTTGGAGTCTGGCAACGTTTTTTCAAATATTTCTTAAGATTTTTAACGGATGTTTCGTTCGTGAGTTTGAAAAAATAACGAGGCATATTTTAGAATTTTTTTTTTACCAAAATGTTGACAATTCAAGTTACGTTGTGCCTTGTTAAATCATTATTCACATATATGACAAAATGGTGATTTATTTAATGTTGCCATCATTTCTGACTGATGTAGCGGCCATTTGCCACATAATAAAGCATTTCGTTCAGTCTACTCAATCATTACCCTTACCTTACCTTTCTTTAGTATCCCTTACAAAGGTGGCAATTACAATTATATTAAAATATGCATTCGTATCAGGTTGTCTGTGTTGTTCGAACACTTATTCTGTTCAAAGTTATCAAATGACATTAATTCTTCCAATGTCACTATGTACTCCCCAATATTATTTGTTTGTTTTATACAAATTACAACGAATTTCTGCACATTCTGTATAACCGTTACCAGACTGTAAGGAATTAGGGTGTGATAATTTTCATTACTTAATTGAAATAATTTCACCTGTCATTTGAAATCTACTTAAAATCAGTAGCAATATTTAAGACACTCTTTCGAACTGGAAAATTCTTTGAATATAAAATGTTAAACGTTCAAAATACACATTACAATATACACTTTTTATAAATGGCCAGCAGTACATATTATTAATTAGTATTTTTTTTTTAATATAAACGTGCAACAACTGTTCAGAAAAAAAATAATTTAAGCATAATTAAAAAAAATGTGCAAAAGTTGCATTCAATAGACGTATTAACATTATGAAGTACTAGGCGAATATGACTGAAGAGATCAAGCTAAGCTGGACTTGCTCGCACTGTCCAAAGACTTCCTGCGGTCCAAAAACGATCTAACCGGTTGTATAAGAGATATCAGCAAACCAGCTATGACGATCCAGAAACCAGCTAGGTAGAAAGCGAGCTCCCACGATAACGTCAAGTCGTATATAAGACCTGAAGAACAAAATTACGATTTAATCAACGAGTTTATTAAGATTAATTTCATTACTATTTACTTCGTTAAGGTTAATTGGATTAATATAGACCATACTAAAATTAAGAAATTATAATATCTTAGGAAATTTTCATGCAGGTAATCAAAAAAATATTATACTGTACCACCAGATACCTAAGAGATAGACAGAGAAAATACAACATATGTACATTTCTGAATATAAACTCCTATACATAAATTCACACCGAAACACAGATCAAAAACTGCTGATCATTACACAGGTATCGAACCTACAACCCCCGGCTCAGAGATGAACGTCGCAACCCATAATGTTACTTCGTTGCTATACAATCTATATATTTAGAGGGTTCATACCTGATAAGGGAGGTCCAATAAGATGTCCTATACCTTGGGCGAGCAGCACCAATCCATACGCTGAAGTGAAGTCATCTAATGACACTAACTTTACAAGCAAACTCGGAGTGAACGTGAAAGATGCTGCAAAAAGCAACCCGAAAGCTGCAGCAGTAGATACTAGTATCCAGTAATTGTATAGAGCAACAGGTATTGCAGCAACAGCAGCCCCGCAGAGGATGAGACACACTGCGTAAAGATTTGCAATTGATACTCTAGGGAAATCTCCTATCCATCCAAGACCCACCTGAAAATTAGGATAATTATTACCGCTATAATCTTAAATCCTTTAAGTAGTTACACTTTTTCTAAGCCTGTCAGATATTTACCAAGTGCCATAAACACACTTAGAGGTACTGAAGAGAAGTATTCAATCGACGAACAGTAAAAAATTGAAGAGTTAGTTGGCATCATGTTATTATAGCTTATTATTATAGTTTAAATGTTCTTCCCGAAATTAAAATAAATTATCCACGAAGTTTACCCTATATTTAGGTTACGGTACAAGAATTTGGCACAGATATGAAAACAGCACATGACACCCGAAATCTGAAGATTGTCTATTTTTGTCAACTACATTTAGATATATCAATGCCACTACAAAACCACAGGGTTTGGTTAAATATACACCTACAATATTCCTTAAAGAAATGCTTTTGAAAATGTCTCAAATTATGCTTAAGTAATACCAGGAATGCTGGTGTAATTTTTTTTATATAACTGTCATATCTAATGA
>DWEM01003205.1:0-10993 GCA_018245935.1 Agara belti belti | reverse complement strand
ATCTTCGTAAATCGACCTGCCGTTAATAATATCGAATAAATAACAGTAAATAAAGATCTTTTTTTTTTCTTACTTTCTTTATTGTTTATTCAGAAGTTTGCCGCGTAAACAGATTTGGAGCGATTTTTCATATTATTTTAATTGTCCTCCTAAGAACAGTCATATATCTCTTCAGATGGCTATCATGTTTTCATTCTTCTCAAATCTGTTCTGAATAATACGTCTCGCGAGAAATCTTCTTTAAATACAACAGCCCTGACTTTCGCACCTCTGCCTATGATTACGTAAGTACATACTCCACAGTACCAAACCCTCGTTACCTACTTCCGAGCTTACCTAGTTCGTTTGCTCTATCGAGAAGTGCTTCAAAATCCTCCATGGTTCCGTACTCGTCGTGAACAGCGTAAAAGTCGGCGATATCGTAACCGAAATCATACATCGGCGACTGAAACATCGGAGATAACCATATTGCCCCAGCTCCGATCTCTTTGACGTACTCCAGCCTCGAGGTTATCCCTAAAGATTTAAGCGCAAACAAAATTATCTGCAGTCCTACGAAGTTATTCGGATACGAAGAAATACGCAAATGATTAAATTTAATGTGACAGTACAAATTATTATTCAAATTTCATCAAATCTATTGTTTTACTATACCTACGCTATTTTCTTAAAGAAATAATATCACTTTCGATGATCATTGTAAAAAACACGTAAAGATTAACTTAATTGCAATGATTCTTTCTACTGTATCTAACGCTGTGAATTATGAGCACTAAAGACAAGAATACGATAGATAAAGCTAAGAAAAGATTTACGACACATTAAATTAAAAATTTTAAATCTTTCTATCAAAATTTGAGGGATTTTTTATCGTCTAGTTAAAATGGCAAACCGAAGCATCAAGACCAAATCCTTACCATTAAGGTCTCCGATGCCATCGCCGTCGCTGTCAGCAAACGACCTGGGATAGATCTGATAGAAGATGGTGGTCTCCCACCATTCTAGTTCCCTTTCATCCTGCCGTACCACAGACCCAGCACTCGCCACTACCAACACAGATACCAATGCTGCCACCTTCATGGCGCCGAAGAAACGACTTGAATCGTGAAATGAGTGGACGATAATGTCATAAATAGCGCAAAGTTAATGTTGTGTTTTATCACCGAATGGTAAGCGACAAACGACAAAATTAATTATGTTAATTAATGAAATGCGTGTCGTTCAATATACTTAAAATGTATCGTAAGAATATTTGGGCTGAGAATGTGATAAAGAAAATTTTGTTAGTAACATTAAATTAAAAATATTTTCGTGCTTAAAACATATATTATGAGAGGCTTACCATTTTCTTATTTTATTTCATTACATAATAAACATGATTATAAGTTTCTGTAATTTCAGTTTATGTTCTGCGTGTTATCGAGAAACATTTCCAACGTATTACATTACTTTATTCTGTAAAACTATAAAATAAGCTATAAATGTAAAACATAAACTGTATATTTACATATAATTAATACTATTTACATACATAATATAACCGGTCAAATAGTACAGTGGTAAGTGAACCTGAGAAATGGTAGATTTCATACTATCTACATTAGTATGTATGCATGTGTTTTGATATCTATACATAATGTAATTTGGCAGATGCTTGTTACCATAACATAGTCTCCGTTTAATTTGGGTTCACAGGCTGTGTTTGACGTGGTTCTAAGAAATTATTCACATTAAAAATCATATTTACTTTTTATTAAATCACTGGCACTACAAATGCTAGCTCACGTGTGACTTTAGTGACATCGTTTGTAATAAATGAGTAGAATTTAATCGCTTCTTGTTGACAGTTAAACAGATACCTTAAGTGGAAACTGAAGATTTTTTGAAGAAGGTACCTTATCATTTAGATAATGCTTTTCTTGTGGCCTGATAAAGTATTTCGAAAGTACTCTTGGGTGTGTTACGTAATAGCGTTATTAAGCCACAAATTGTTAAGCGTTAATATACATATGTATGTAATATATCGAAAAAGTATAAATTTTCTTACACAAACATCAATACAATTTATTTAAAAAAAACTTGAGGCAATCTATTGGTATGTCATATTAAGTACTACACGTAAATTGTTTTCATAGGTTAATTTATTTTATACAACACTTACCGATTTGGTTAACTTTATTACAGTCCTATATTATGTAACAAAACCTACACATATATCCCGAAATAAATCCACAAATTGTCAATTAAGCCCTAATCAAAGTTCCATAATTGTTTCCGCGAAGCAATTATTTTCCTTTCGGTGGCATATTTTTGTAAAATAAGTTCCAGGGTGTCTATTTATATTAGAAAACTTTATTATCGCCAGGCGCTCGAGAAACTTATTTGACTCTTGATATTGAACAAAACATTTCTGGCGTAGAAAGTTTTGTGATCGAAATAAATGACAAATGAAAAGTTTGCTCCAGAAGTGAATCCTAATAAGCCAGAAGGCGTAGGCAATTTACAATTGATTTTTATTTAATTATTTTATTTATTTATCATCACAACTATCATTACAGGGAATGCCTAATGCGATAGAGATTAGGTTTATTAAGTTCACCGCACACGTGTACGATCTGGAATGAACTTCCATCTGAGGCTTTCCCGGAGCGCTATGACATGGGGCTCTTCAAGAAAGGCGTGAACTTCTTCTCTTTCTCTCTCCTTCTCTTTCTCCTTCAAAACCGACAACGCATGGACAACTCCTCTGATGTTGCACATGTCCATAGGCGACGGTGGCCACTTACCATCAGGTGGCCCGTCTGCCTGTTTGCTAGGTTAAGTATATAAAAAAAAAAGGTCGCCGGAAAGTCACATTCGATTCTAACTTCCACGTACATGAATTATATATAAATAATATATGTACATATCGTCAAATGAACAATAAACAATCACCGTTGTAGACAATCTTAAAGTTGTTTACCGTTACAAAGTGGAATAAACAAAACTCTTAACAGATACTGTATCGATACGATACGTAATCAGATAACATGGATATACTTTCAAGATGACAATGGCAAGAGTTTCGGACAGAAGAAAACCATGCACTTCTAGCTTGTACACTTTTACTGAGTCAATATACGACGTATAAACGCAATTTAATCCAGCAAATGCACTAACAAATGTGTTTTTCATACTGTGAATAGAGCACAAAACAAGCATACAGGTAAACGAGCAAACATCAGTCATAGGTGTTCTCTTGGACATCTGTAACCAACCTTTTACAGGACTTTAGGAATGGGACTGCGACTGTGAATTCT
This sequence comes from Agara belti belti, assembly GCA_018245935.1. NCBI lineage: Eukaryota > Metazoa > Arthropoda > Insecta > Lepidoptera > Hesperiidae > Agara > Agara belti. Next base: position 7,694 of record DWEM01003205.1, on the reverse strand, counting down.
GTTAGTAATAGGTGTTAGTAAGAAATTGCTAGTTGGAATGGTTTATTAAAAATTTTGTAGACAATATTTTTATGACAATTTTGTAAGAATAACCTTTATTCATGAATAAATATTACTTTCTATAATATTTTTTTTATTCTAATTATATAATGCTCCATTCTGGTTTACACCTGCATTCTCAGCACCAGCGCTTCGTCAGGAGTCAGATCTAAGTATTGTGCTAGGACGTTATCACTGCAAGTAAAGAAAGATATGCTATATCTATACATATAAATAAAATTGAAGTGTCTGTCTATGTTTTTTTTCATGTTTGGCTGTCTAATCTGAACGGCTGAACCGATTTTAATGGGACTTTAACTGGAAGATAGACGAACATATAGGCTACATGTTATCGCGAAATTCCCACGGGATCGTGATTTACACGGATAACACCGCGGGGCACAGCTCGTAAATAATCCAAGAAGTTGGATGAATTTTTTACATAAAATAATTGATATTGATTTTCAAACATTATCACTGATTATGTAACTGATAAGAAAACTTTTCCATCAACATCTGATTGATAAACGTCAATCAGCAAACGCATAGGTCGAACAAGACGTAAAAAAAGAAAAAGTAGCGCATGTAGTATACCTGTAACTCCTTGACGATATAACGCTGCTAGCTTCCACTTCCAGTTGCCCAAATATTAAGTCGAAAGCTGTCAAATTAACCACTTGGTCCGCCTTCCCAACATTCATGACTATAACATACGTGTCATCATTGTACCATCTAAGAAGATAAAAAGTTATTTAACGTACAGACAGCAATCAAAGTTGGACGTCTGCAACCGAACTCAAATCAGAGGGTACTAATAGAACTGTCAGTGATACTAAAATTGAAGACGAAACAGCCAGGACACTAACAGTAGAGAAAGCTGTGAAGATGGTAGATACTAACCATATTCTTGAAGAGCCACGATTTGTTATATAAATGGGGGGATGGATAGATGGATGGATTTTGATAATATCTAGTAACAAACCTTTTAAAAGCAAACACATCCGTATTTAGTGCTAAAGATTCGTATCGGCCGTGTCGGAACGCTGGTCGCATTCTGAGGTTCATTAGCGTACGGTACACTTGGTAATGAGATCGAACAGCTGATCGTTGAGCAGCTACATTACAATGCTCATATCCTTCTGCCACTGGTAGCCAAGTTCTGTCCGCTCCAGAAAAGCCTGCGGGCAAAATATACCGGAACACCTAGGCATATTTTATTTTATTCTTCAATTGAGTAAGACAGAGAAAGATTGACGAAGGACTCTCAAGCATTAACATAACTAGCATGGAATATAGTGAACAAAGTTTTGTCAGTACAGACCCTTACATGTGATGTAAATTTATTAGGAATCCCTATAAAAAGCAACAAGATAATGTAGTTCGGTAACATTAAAAGCATCCAAGTCTCGGCAATAAATCGAATCACCTCCGTAATGTTTCACGTTTGTTCCGAGGATCACCATCAATTTACCGACAACGTCTATAATGGTCTTACTAGGAGCCGGGGCAGCGGTAATTTACTATTTTATTAGTAATCATATTAAAAAAGTAATTCGAACATAAAATAAATACGAAATAAATAAGGTTCGAAAATAAAATTAATCATAGAACTATTGAAATTTGCATTTGATAACGGCTGTGGTAAAATAAGGATATATATGTATTTCCCTCAAAATAAAAATGTGAAAGGCTTGATAATTAATAAATGATTATTTACATATTAAACAAATTAAACATATAAGGAACCTGCAAACTTTTTTGAAAGATGTCTTTAGTACACCTCCTTTTGACAATGTTTAGATTTTAGCATAGTAGCTAGTCTATCTCCATTAGACATTACTTTATACACCTTAGCTGATCAGGTAGTACATGAATCATCTAATCATAATAAAACCCGTCTTGGGAAACGTTTATTGGCGGTGGGTGAATGATGTTCCCTATATACGCATCCAGAAACTCATGTTTCTTTCACCAACGGATGTAAATTCACTTTAGGGCTCAAAGGTGCGATAATGTGTACTTTATGGTTATCCGATTACGGAATTGGGCTTTGAACCTTTCAATACGGGTTGCGGTAGCAATATAGAACAGCGTTTCGTGCTAATTATTACACAAGTGTTTTTATTGTTACTTGCGTAGTTAACGTCCATTTTTTATTTAAATACACTATACATTATTTATAAGCGGCTAATGTTCTGACAGCAATAAGGCAAGACCACAGGCTAGTTTACGTAAAAGATGGTTCTACAATCCTGGAAAGGCGGTATGATGGAATTATGGACACCACACAATCAAGAAGTCAATGTATGCTTTCATCATTTACACGTTAAAATTTGTAATAGATTTCATTCTGTACAGGAGCTGGATACATTCAGACAAAAACGATGTACCTTGAGCATAATGACCAAGATAACATTGCAATTCCTAAGGAATATCAAAACATATTGATCGCCTTACCTGCATTTTTTCCATTGTTCCATTGAAAGGGAGTTCTCACAGGATCCCTGGACACAAGCACGTAATTAACCGGATCATCTGTGTTACATGCTAAAGGGTCTTTTGTATTAGCCCAAGGCACAAATCCATTTGTCATTCCGATCTCTTCACCCTTTAAGAGGGAAAAGAACAAAAAGCTAAATACAATCTATACATCTATACATATTATGTGTTGGTTGATTTAAGTTATAAAATGTTGAAGATTGGAAGAAGATTTTATTTTGGGCTGGATTGTAATACAACACTATATTTTTTTTTCTCGCTGCTCTTACTTTACTATGTTTCCATTTGAAAAGTATGACATTTTATAGAAGAACTAGTGAAAATAGTATTGCAATAATGAAAAGTAAACTATTGAAGAATCTCAACGATATGATTCTCGTAAAATATTTACGAAATCTACTCACCATGTAAGTGATGGCAATCCCAGGAAGAAGCAACACGAGCATATTAAAGGCGTCCACTAATCCAAAACCGAATCTACTAGAGATTCGGCTTCGATCGTGCGTACCACTCTGGAAATCATTAAAAATGAGATATTTAGTTTTAACAAATATATTGTGAATGAATAGAGAGTAATAAGTAAAAAATAATAATAACATAAATCAAGTCATACGCACAATCTGAAAACTAAAAGCTTGAGGAGAAGTTAATTCTTATTTTGAAAGATACCAGGAATGTATCTAACCTCAATATAAATTGGTCGTAGAATTTTGTGACACCAAATGTTGAAACTATTTAAAATTAAATACGGAAACTGTAAAATTTTATATTCATCAAAAAATTACTTATATATATTATAGTTAATGCATCGCCATTCAGCATGGTGAAGAATACTAATTTCGAGAACATTTCTATCGTAAATTTCCTGAAGTAAACGATTTATAGAATAATTTAGAACCATTAACATTCAATGCTGGCGACCTTGCGTTATATGTTGAGTAATAACCCAAGCTTCATAGGGAATATCAAAGAGCTTACCACCCAATTAGCTGGCTTTCGCAGCGGTTTGTAGGTCAACCAGCGATCGATAGCATATTTTATATCTCTGGCATCAGAATCCTTGTTCAGATCTTCCATTAGAGCAAAATTAATAGGAATGTGAGCACCAAGATGGTTGACGTCTCCGTAATATTTCACTGCATTCTTAATATCAGTGGCTGCTTCAGTCATCATTATTCTAAAGATTCAGTTTAAAACAACGGCTTTAAAATTACTAAAATCTATCAATGATAATTACGACATTGTCAGAATTCGGTAATTTGGGTCTCCTACAGATATTACTATCTCCTACTCACTACTCTCTCCATTTCTATTATTAACTATTTCCCACAAATACGGGTAGCTTCTCCATCTATTTCCATTAACAGGAAACAAGCTTCTTCATAATTGAGTTGGTGAGAACAAAGAAGGCGTATACATAGCACTATGGTCCATCAAAAGTTGGTTAGAACTCAAAACGTAATTATCAAGAATTAGGCAAACCTCATTGTACGCCGCAGAAATACGTGATCGATGCTTGGCTTAGGATTATCACAAAATAAAAAAGGAGCTATATCGAGGATCATTTTAGGGAGGGATGTTGACTATCAGATCCTACGTCGCTTACGGTGACAGATTGCCAATAATGCTTTATCCAAAAATAATTTCAAGGAAATTGGTCTATTTATGGTACTGAACGACCAAGATAATAATTTTGTTTAAATCTCTTACATCTTGTCTTTATCAGAGTGAATTTATTCTATGTACTATTGTATAGAAAATAAAACAAGAACAATAACACTTAAAATACAGACTGGCTACAGAAGTTTCCAACTTGTATGCATCGCGTAATGGGTCACTTTATTATGTTGCATGAGCTAAGTAAATGTATTGTTTCCAACACAGAGCTGCATAAAACAAGGATATTTTGTCATTCAACTTTTACTACAGTGATTCACAAAAAGTTTGAAATTTGCATACATTTGTATACTATGTTATTCTGTCTTGTCTGTACACTTAATTCGGAAAAAACACCTAATATTTTCGAATTATAAACAGCTAAAACCGGGAATTACACTAATTTGTTTAGGTCACCTCCATGTTTTTAAAATACATAGACATCTGTGGTAGGAAAAGTTAAAAAGTTTTTAAAAGAACAGTCTTGAAAAACTCGTAATAGACATTACTATAAGATTTTTCCAACATTACATACACAATAAAACAGACATTTTTTGTTTTATAGCCGACGTGCGTTAATGTATCTTGCATTCACTCAAGTTACAGTACATTAGTACATGAGATAACTTAAGTTATATTCAAGTTAAAAGTTACCTTATTGTATATCTATATGAAATCTTAAAATGTCTATACCTCGTTAGATTGTTCCTGAGTGTTATAGAGTCGAACACCTCTCTAAATTGCATTATTAAGTCGTGAGTTTCTTCTAGATCTTTTGTGTAAACATGATCAAGATATTCATAGTCATCGGCGCCCAGTCCCGGTTTACCAGTCATCGGCTCGTCGGGGTAACGGCCTCCAAATGCATCTTTATCAGTTTCGAAGATGTGATTCACGGAACTGATGCGCAATCCTGCAACTCCTTTTTCTAACCAGAATTTCAAAGTATTCTGTAAATGTACAACATGATATATATTTGTTTTTAAAAAGTCACATTGGATATAACATAACATCAAATTTATTTTTATTGTGGTTGCACATACGCAAATGTAAAATCTTACATCAATCGTAATGACAATTAATATAATTATTATACCAAATAATGACAGTATTAAATGCAGAACATATAACTAAAACTTTTATTGAGATACCACTGCAATAAAAGCCTATTATATATGTATGTATAATGTTAACGTTTTGGCTTTTCAATGAAAAAGTATTCATCCTCCTATAAAGTTTTTTGAGAAAAAAATTCCCGAATACATGGAAAAAATATTTTTACTTCAACAGCGAAGTTATCGGTAACCGGGTTGGCGAAGCTTTTATGTTTTGGTCCTTTTGTTGGTTTGTTTTTCCTTTTTTTGTACCGGTTTCGAAAGCTGAACGTTGTAGAATAATACAAATTCCCTTGCAAATGTTGGAGCGTTCATAAATAACAAACAAAGACATCAAACGTAACAATGGATCACAAAAACTGTTACCGCGATACTCATTAAAGGATTTCTATTTTAAAGAAGTTTTACTAAGCATTCTTTTCTTATATTACTGTTGGTATATATTTTCGTGTGTTCCAGCTGAATATTTTGCTGAAAATTGATTTGTGAAAACATCCATTTTTATATATTCAGATGTTAGATTTACAACGGAAACGTCTAAGGGATGCATTTCACACAAAGTGAGTGAAATCTGTCAAATCCACCTGACCAACATACTAAAGTTTAACCTTCATTCTTCTCATTATAAAATAACACCCATGGAACAATGAAAGGGTTAAAAAATAGACGTAAAAGTATATTACTAGACTGGCCTCATAGGCGAATTGTTAGAGACCCTGACTGCAAAACCGTAGGTCGTGAGTTCGATTTTCAACCAGGACAAACATTTGTGCGATGAGCGCATTTGTTTGTTTTGTGATTGTTAGGCATTCAATTGCCTAATTTGAAATCGGATAGCCCCGTGTGAAATTGTCCCCGGTTACTATTAGCTATGTGGTAGGCGCGTTAGTAGCTAAGTAGAAACTAAATACGTATAGAAGTAACGATCAATATCAATACGATGATATATCATTTAAATAAAAAGCGTGAAAGGCTTTACTTGTAAGGTATATTAAGTAAAAACGGAAACGCAAGACCATTATCAATCACCCATTCGTCTTTGTTTGTTCCCGTTGACATGTCATACACTTTGGTCTATTCAATATATATGTATATATACAACTGTACTTAATGATATAGCCACAAAGTTGTACTTCATCAATCACACTTTCAATTCTTCATTCGTTCAGACTCTATTGAACTTTATGCGTAATGGCATTTTCCAGTAGTCAACGTTTAATGAATAGCGGAATGAAAATATTATGGTAAGTGCAAAGATTGTTTTTATCCTCGTAACATCACAAGACATGCTGTTCTTCCTGAAAAAAGTATGCCGGAGTTTACTTCGTCGTATTGATTCAGAACACACGAGTTCCACCTTCCATTTCATTGCACATTCGACCATAAAATTGTCACAACCGTGTGACCACTCGTGTATGCATAGACATTCGATTGGCTTGATTTCCCTCTGGAGTGTGCAAGCCGTATTTTAATTTGATATGTTAGAATATGTTCACGAGTGCACTACTTTATTTACTCACTAGCTTTTGCCCGCGACTGCGTCCCGCCCCCGCAATTCCCTTTGAAGGTAGAATTTCATAAAATGTGTGTTTAGTTCACCTCGACGTATCACTACGTATGTTATTATACATATAAACCTTCCTCTTGAATCGCTCTATCTATTAAAACAAACCGCATCAAAACCCGTTGCGTAGTTTTAAAGATCTTAGCATACATAGGGGATTAGGGACAGACAGCGGAAAGCGACTTTATTTTATACTATGTAGTTATATCGAAGTGTATTTAAAGTACGCATATTTGTTGTTAAGGACATTATACTTATTTGTAATTATCATAGATAATCTTATAATTTTTTTTAGCGTTTCGCCCCTACCTTGTTCTCTGTTTACGCTCGGCTAATTGTTGTTAAAAAGAAATTATTTTTAATATTGTTTACAGAGCACCCCGAGATATTCGATTTATCCATGGTTATGATATTAATAAAATTGGCGACATTTTTAAATTACTTGCGTCAATTTCTTGTAACGACAATTTCATTTTTGTATTTATTTATTTATTATAATACGATCTATTTACTTACTTTAATTTCTTCAACAGCAACGGGGTTGCGGAAATTTAAATCCGGTTGCGCTTCGCTGAACTGATGCAAGTAGTACTGATCTCTGCTCGGGGAATAAGTCCAGGCGCTTTTACGAAACACGCTTATCTACAACATTAATAATATTATTAGATTTTGCAAATATACATACGTACCATCACGCCAGGTCTGTCCTTACAAACCTGACGTGCTTTGTCTATATTCATCACCCTCTTCATGCATACACGCCGATTTCGGAGACTCTTGACTCCCCCGTCAGCCAGTGTCTGACCTATTTGGTCGAGATA
>DWEM01003204.1:0-10993 GCA_018245935.1 Agara belti belti | reverse complement strand
GGCTGAAATTTGGCATGCGGGTAGATGTTATGACGTAGGCATCCGCTAAGAAAGGATTTTGATCAATTCTACCCCCAGCGGGATAAAATACTTCTTAACGCGAGCGAAGCCGCGGGCAAAAGCTCGTGTAGTGTAAACCTTAAAAACGGGAAAAATCACAATACACAGCGAAGTTCTACAATCGAACTTTCGCCAATAATTCAAGGGTCTTCTTTAAAGGTTCCTTTTACCTTTGCGGACACAAAACCCTAACATGAGTCGCATAATTCCGAAACGGCAAAGAAGTTGATTGAAAAATGGCAATTGGAAAATATCGATGTCTAGTGCTATTGATATTCAAGAAGCATAAAAATTATGCACGTAAATGCCGTTGTATACAAAAACCGTTCAATGTTCGTGTGAGTGAGTATGAATTTTTCATGATTGTATTCCACGGCCAGGCTTAAAACCAAATCTACGAGTGTGTTTTGGACGAAACGCTTAAAAATTTTGCAAACGACACTGTAGGTAGTTGAACGCTTAAATTCACCGGATTTTCCTGTGTGAATTCACTAAAATGTATCGTAATAAACTTTTCATACAGAGCAGTCAATAAGCTTACATAGACACAGTGTTACAAGAGAATCAAGTCACGACCCGTTTGTTACAATAGTCGAAACAGAATATTACATTTAACGCTACACCTGAGACGAAGACGTTTTTAATTATCGTAAGTAAACATACCGGAATCTGTTACGGGAGTTCATAAATGTAAATTGGAGGCGCGCCTCCCGTGTAGCCCCCACGCCGGCTAGTCGCCTCCTGCCCGAGGTACGGGGCGATGCGGCATATCACTACGATATATACTTACCCTAAACGCTATCGCTTTATTTATCGCCAGCCGGCTTGTTAAACGACTGGGATTAGACGGAGCTTGATTTGATTTTCGGATTTGAAAACAATTATAACTTCTGATAAATCCGCTCGAAATTGATTCGTTGTCGGAACAGTACTCCGAACGCAAAGATAATAAGGAATAAGAAGGATAATAATTTTACACAAGTTTGTATTGTTGTTGCCAAATGAATTTTTTGCATTAGAAAAATCGATGATTGTATTACAAATAATACAGATAACATCATGATATTAATTTAAAATTCCATCCCTTTATCATCTGTGTTTCAAAACAAGATACCTTTTCAGACCAGCCGGGAACACAGAATTACAATAATAATATTTACTTACCTTTATTGGCGGCTTAGAAAAAACGAAATACAGATACATTATTTAAAACGAGTTAAATTAAAGAACCTTCACACTGAACTATTATAGAGTTATAAATCTACACGATGTAATAAAAGCACGGTTTGTCTATGGTTACAGTAAAACACTGTCGCTATATTTCTATCTACATCTTGTATTGCTGTTTTGGCATGAAGGGTAGGCGAAAATGCTTACACACTAATTGTTCTAATTTCGTACTCGGTGTAACGACGCATCGTGATTGACCTTATTTTAAGTGATCGCTGTACGTTGTGGGTTACAAGATCACCAAAATCAGATGACCTGAATGGCCGCTAACTAATCGGTACGGATAGACACATCATAATATGACACAATATTCTTTTAAACTCACAACCGTGCAGTATTTCGAGACTGGTAATAAGCTTTTTCATTAATAGATTGATTAATTGATATAATAATAATAACAATAGATGCATAGGTGATGGAATAACTATGTATAATCTAAGATTACATTGTTTAGTGTAGCTACAGTACATTATATTATTACCAAACATAAATGTGTAGAATCCCGGAACAGTTTTTGACATTTGCGATAACTATTTTCATCTATTAACACTTTTTTTTTTAAATAGCACCGGTTTTTATTGATAAAACCGGCTAGAATTGATTATACTGCTTTGTCTACTTCTTGTCTCTGAGACACGTAGCATATTTACTACAAAATGTCCGTAATCATAATATACGCTACGATTGTAAATGCATTAAAGTAGGTACTTTAAGTTATAATTAAGTCAATTGATCGCATGTTTTTGGACAGTCGTGTCTATAATGTGCGATGCGACTTATATTTAAGTAATATGGTAACGTGCTTGGTAGCACGTAGGCCCTCGCCGAGAGTTCACGAATTATTTAAATGCATCCTCATGATTTTACACGAATTATAGCAGTTCGGTTTAGAAAACATATACTTTTATATAAAACATTAATTTATTCGTCGTTTTTTTATTAGGCTGACAGTAGTTTTGGTAAAAACAATTTTTTTATGATTATTATAATCATTATCTATTACCGTAAAAAGTATTTTATTATTGAAACATTGATTTTACATTTTGTACTATGATTTTAATTAATGAATTTTGTAATTAATTTTCCGTACTACATTAAAGTTTATAAAGCTTTTGAATAAGAAATAAAGCACCTAGGGTTAGTTTTAACATCATTTTTAAATCATGGCGCTGTTAGTTACATAAATTTTGTTTGTATGAGCTTTTGAATCGATTTTTACCTTATAATTAAATTTATCGTAAAACTTGTAGTACGTTTTTAATACGTAGGTACCATTTGAAAAATCCAAGTTCAATATAAAATCCTATAGCACATATTTTATTTTGCGCATTACAATGTTCTCTGTCGGTTCTATATTTGAATTTGCGTAGTGAATGTAAGGAATCCGATATTACAAAAATTCAGACTTTATTCATCGAAAAAATACAATTCGTTGACTGCAAGGGATATTCGTACTTCAGGCTGCGTCTTCGTAGGACGAAAATTGTCTGCGACCTTGAGTATAGTTTTTAGAATGAAATATATTAGAACCATGTAATATCATCTACTTAATCCTTGCGTCTTGCGGCTTCTCAAGCACCTCTTTGCACTGGAACTACCGAAAGACATTTGAAACCGTTATCGTCATGACATATTGCCTACCGTCACGTAGATCGCATACTTCGTGTTGCTTCTTCATATCACTACGACGCCACAAGTAGACTTTAATGTACTCAACATAAGATCGAAACTCGTGTGATCCGCATGCCAAGTGGGAACAACTGTAGCGCGTCATATTTATGGTACCGATTAGGTAAGTACTTTCAACTATTCTAGTTCTGTTCGTTATATGTATTTACGAATTTGTTGCGAGCTGTGAAGATAAGTACAAAAATGAATTTGGAGAAAAAGCATGTATTTAAAGGAAGTGAAATAACTTAGAACACGTATCGCATTTCTGTCAAAATTTCGGGCTAAGCCTTCGCTAATTAAAGCAATTTGCTACTTTAATACATGTAAAATGTTTTTTTTTGTAATTAATATGTGACAGGTTAGCGTTTGGCCGCAATCCTGCGTGTTGGGAAGCATAGACCACGCATGCCACATGCCTAGAAAGAGCCTATCAAAATTATTGCATTCCGTGTATTTATTATTCGTCTTCAATTGAACGGGTGATGAACGAAAAACAATGGTTTTCTTTAACAATAAATTCAATTATTAAGTACTAGCTTTTACACGCGACTTCGTCCGCGTGGAATAGTGCCTTTTGCAATAAAAGTATACAAGGAAATTAAAATACTGCCCAAAGACACTATACAACGCGGACGAGTCGCGGATAAAAGCTAATTTTTTTTTTTAACTATGCTATGTTACTTCTAATACCTCCAAGAATATGTGTACAAAGTATCACGATGATCGGTTACGTAGTTTTCGCGTGAGAGCTTAACAAACAAACTTAAATTCACATTTATAATATTAGTAGGGATGTTATAACATAATTATTATGTTATAATTATTGTGCAAATATCACATATACATAAAAATACGTATTATACGAAGTGGGCGGGTAACTAGGATTTTATAATAAGAGACAGTGTTTTGTGTAGATCGTAACTCTCTCCGGAGCGAGAATGGCGACGCTGCGCCGCGACGGATGACATTTCCGCGCGAAACGCCGCCGAGAGACGAAATTTAGGCGAAATATATCGGCTACTAAATACTTACGATTGACGTTTCTCTTTATTGCATTTTAGTGTTTGAAACTAATGCTAATTGTAAAATAACATTTGTGCCGTTTTAACCCCCGACGCAAAAAGTTTGATATAAATTTGGAACATCTGTGTATCTATAACTGTTAAGCGGCTTGACCGTTTTGAATGCGGTTCTTTATAAGATTTTTTTGAGTCGGCTGTTTTTTAAATAAAAAATTCAAGCTTTCAGCAATGTTAAGGAAAGTTCCAGAATGGACATATGTGAAGGTTTCCTTGCTGTAAGTTAAAGCCTAGTCGACGGACACGCAATGCACAAAATTTTCGACGTTCCGCGTTAGTCTAGTATTATAATGGCGACGATCCATCGACCTATTAGTCAGCTAGACAGATTGCGTTGCATCTGAACGATGGCTTCCAAGTTTATCCGGTTCCGAGTCTGTGTTTATGGCACTCACGACACTGGGAGCTCTAGCGTGGAGTTTGTAATGCACGGCGTTATTAAATACTAACCGAGATACCCGGCGTTGCTCGGGTTACATTAAATCGAAATTGTTTTTGTAAAGTTAATCCTTACATGCATGTTATTGAAACGAAACATTTTCTATGAATTTTCATAGAAGTATTTTCAATCGATTTTTAGGTAAATCAAAATTTTACGTAGAGTGATCGGCTGACCAGGCATGTTCTAGACAAACTTGCTGCATCGAAGGTCACATCGTAGCTCTCAATCAGGTCAAATTGGCCCGTAACCGACAGTGTAAACATAAATGTTAAATGGGAAATTTAACAAAAAACCTTTTGCAAAATCCGAGACGGCATTTTGAGTACGGCAGAAATTTGACGTTGTGGACATCGGAATCCTTAACAGTTAATTTGAATAGTAACCAACTGATTAAAACTCGTAAATTGAATAGGTATCAGAGAATGGAATGGCTAAATCGCACGTCGTATTAATTATTCGTCCTGACTCGAAGCCCGGCGCCGGTACATCTCGTACCAGCCATTGTCTGGAACTCTGGACACGTAAAAACGACCTGTATGTATCGTTCGCTAAATTAAGTAGCATTTCTTTGGCCAACTCTCTATACACATCATGGAATGTTATTGTTGCATTTATACTAACGAGTGTTAATTCGGTTAATATTACTAACAGCCCCATTCCTGCAGTAATGTTGCTAATGAATACTCATCAACTAATTCTTATTAACACCTTGTTCTTATTAACTAGCCGAATTCACACTAACATTCCCTATAGTCCTATTAGAGGTTGGTTACAGATATCCATGGACGGCAGCAGCCTGATCGTTTGCTACTTTGATCACTTAAAAAAATCATGTTTGCTCGTATGCCTGCGTAAATAATATTGCATATGAGCGCGGAAGTTCATTGACCTTAGTATCCAAAGTCAAATATGACGAAACACATGAAGATAGTCATCACAAACTTTGATCCACACATTAATTCACGACCAAAGAATCTACTAATCTACTTATCCAATCACTATTTTAGAATTCCATTCGCCTTTTTGCAAGTACAGAAGCCGTACGCGATATTATACGTCTGATTTGCAATGAAAAGCTGACATGGTTATTCATTGTGTCAAATTAGCGACAGCAGCTTAGTTCATTAATACGTGTCGACTGCTGCTCTGGCATATACAGTGCGAGTATAATCGCAAGCTCTACCCTAAGCAGGTTACGTCATTCTAGTGTCTGTTGGTGGAATTGCAATTGGGCGCGATTAGCTTAGGGCCGTCTATGAGACTCCGGAAAGCATGACAGCACGATGGTATGGTTTCAGCTAGGAGCCACTTTTCTCGGGAAAAGAACGTGGGATGACGCTAAAGCTGGTGTACGTCATTGGAGGATTCCCGTACTCTGTTGTTGCTCAGCTGGATACGTGTCTGTTCCTCAACAGTAGAGCTGAAGCATGCTTCGCATTGTTCCAGTGCGGATTATGGAAGATACAAGTTAGTGGCCCATCCGTTTGTCACAAATGTTTGAACAGCCTTATGCTTTCCGACTAGGCTTTACAATTGCACCTAATTACAACCGCAACCGCCTGCTTACAGTAGCTCCAGAAATCGCTCATGGAACATTTTAGATAATCCCCTGTTCAATTTTTTTTTCAATCTAAATATTTAGTACGTTCAAAAAGATAACTACCCAAAAATAGGAAAACAAAGTGCTACTACATAAATGTGTGTTTCTGAGTGCGTCTAACAATAACTGTCTCTAAATTTGTTTGGTTAAATCATTGTACGATTGGGTGGGAAAAGCTGATATTAATACGAGGTGACTGGCAGCTGATGCGCGCGCATTTCCTCAACGGAGCCACCGCGGCTTCGTCCTAGTAACTGCGTTTCTGTGAAGCAAATCGGACCCCACACCCTCACTCTGTTTTATTTTCCATTCATATGCAAACAATGTGATAAAATCGAGTTTTTTATCTAAATAAATATGTTTATCGCTTTATAAATCGTAGATTGAACGTACTTGCCATTTACGCTATAGAATTGAAATTAATAATTTATGAGTTAATGAAAACTCGCGCCATAAAATATTTATGGTGGTACGTGATGAAATTTTACAATAAATTATACCTACTTAATACTACTACCTACTACTACTACTTACTACTAAAGATAGTCGATTGTTCTACCGGGCGATGTCGAGTCGGGCCGCTACGATACAGACGAATGGAATACAGAAAAGTAAAATATTTTTACGTGTTCCACACAATCAGGATCCTTAATGTCTATTAAATACTCATTTGTAAAATATCAAGCATTGTTTAAACATGCACGTTATAACAGCAACAGCAATTATTACGTAATATTGTTCTGAAGAATATGAAATTTAATATTAATAAGACACGTTTTGCTCGCGTCTCGCAAGTGCGTTTCCAACACGTAATTCATAATAATAAGTACCGTTAAATACATTTATCAATCGAAATGTATTTATACAATCACTAGCTTTTGCCCGCGACTTCGTCCGAGTGGAATAGTGTCTTTTGCAATACAAGTATACTAGGAAATTAAAATGTTGCCCAAAGTCACTGTTTCACGCGGACGAAGTCGCGGACAAAAGGTAAAAACTTTTTTTTTCTTCTTAAAATGTAGCCTATGTTACTTCTAATACCTCCAAGAATATGTGCACAAAGTTTCATGATGATCGGTTAAGAAGTTTTCGTTCGAAAGCCTAACAAAAAAACTTACATTCACATTTATAATATTAGTAGGGATTATATGTATTTATCAGACACACGGTATATGTGCTAGTACCAATGCCAAGGAGTCTGATACGAATATCTTGCAATTAAAACAAAAAGTATAAAGCCCGAGTATTCCACGTAAAGTTATTAGCATAAAAAAATACAGACGAATTGAGAACCTCCTCCTTTTTTTGAAGTCCGTTAATAAATAAACGGTTTCTTAAATTGTGAAGCTGTTCAAATCATACACAACATAAAATATTTATATTTGCACATTTTTAAAAGGTAATTAGCTCCTTGCATGTATAATTGTATAATCAGCATGGATTTAAATTATTGGGGTTGCACACACGTGTTACTTTTAGTGTTAGCAATCAGCGATTTAATTGCTTTTCGGCAGCTCGATACAGCGATTGAAGCTTTAACGTTTTTTGTATCGATGATTAGCGGATTAAGCCGCATTTCTGAAGCCCAATACTGTATAGTACACAAGACATTCGGATGTCATTCGCAGCAACTTCCTTGTCCCTTTGTCGTGTAAGGAACATGGCTCAGTGTGACACCGACTGGAACTTCACAACGCTTCCATTCCAAGGACTCAGAACCATCATCTCTACTTATCGCTTTTTGTCTGTAGTGAATGTATTAATTGCGCCAAAGATGCTAATTTATTGAGGCCAACTTCTTGCATTTTCCTTTTCGAAAATATATTACTTTCCATATCCCAAAATCCCTGCCGCAAATCGCCGCTGCTAAACGTAATGTGTGTTACGGCCTTTATACGAATAAAAAACATACAATTTTTAGTATCATAAGAAATACAGCGCCATGCAAGACAAAGAAACATTATTAACATTTATTGTGTTTTGTTTCTTATATATTGCGAATCTGCGTTAATTACCTGTCCCGACCGTAAAAATTTTAGCTTTGAATGATAATTATCACAAGTTAATTGTTTTTGTTTCTACGACTTTTGTTAAATGTATTTAAGTCATTGAACTATAAGTAGTACGATGTAATTTAAAATTAAATTTGTTGATTGAGATTATACTTATTTAAACATCACTAAATTTTCCGAATTACATGCTAGATGGTCAAATTTCATGGAAATATTTTTTTCTTGTTAAAATTAATTCCGCATGTCTAAACAGAAATAAAAATTAATATTGAACAATATTAAAACTAGTAACATAATTTATGTTTGTATTTAACGGTATATTTGGTTACATATTAAAAATATTGTAAATGCATAATCTTTTTGTTTTCTTTTTTCCATTTTATTATAAAAGATACGTATTGGGCTAATCGTAAGATATGGGAGTACGTTGTACCGTATAATATACCTACCTACATAAGTACACTTCCGCACAATTACATCCCTCGAATGGGACATAGGACAACTAGCGACATCAAAAGATTTATCAAACGAATACCCTCTTTTATATCTGTTGTTGTTACATTTACAACGTTTTACGTAGCGACAATGGCATGCGAACATGCGGCTCTGTACGTGTTAAGATACATTTACTGATTGTTCTGGCGTGTTTATAGTAAGACATGACTAAACTCTTCGTTCCGGTCCTGAGGGCTATTAACGCTAATGTGACAGGCGTGATATAGAATTACAATACTATTTGGTGTTAAGTAAAGACCCTATAATATATTCTAGATAGAGTACACGTTAAGAAAAACGAAACTTTTAACAAAAAAATAAAACACGACTTCAGATGGAAAACTGTTCTAAAACAAATTAATTTGCACTAAAAAATAAACAAATAATACAATGTCCAATCTTGTTATTCTTGGAGTCGATGTCGGCCAAGGTAAACACTACAATGTACCTAGCGTTTCCTATAGTGTAATGTAGTGTTTCCAAGCTGTGTTACAAGCTTGTAACTTGCCTTCTTAATTCGATAGTATGTGGGGGTCAAATCTTGAAACTGATGTTTAAACCAGTTAACTCCACCCGACTGAGCTGTTATTTTGCATAAGCGTTTAGATAGAATAAGTGTACTCTTCAAAATTTCGAAATCGTTCCATCACTTTTGTCGGGATAAGAGTACAAAGTAACAGATAAACAAATGAACCGAGCCACTTCGCTTGTATTAACGATGGTAACTTACTAATCCACAGAATACAGCAAGCAGAATAACGCTGTAAATCAATATTCACGCTTCAAGTAAATATGCTCGCCCTGCGAAGTGTCGCCACACCTATTTCTACCGTGAAGCGATTGTTATTACACCTCGTGTTTTGGTTAGAAGGGTGAGAATGTCTGTCTGTCTGTCTGTCCACGTGTATACTAGAGGCGACCATCTCAGTCTTCCAGAGTTCCTAACAAGGCGGACACTAAGGAATAATATGTACTTGTACTTGTACTTTGTATACGCCTTTTTCAATTTGCTTTAGTTTGTAAAATTTAGTGTGCAATAAAGTATGTATTATTTTTATTTTTATTATGTATAATGCAGATGGGCGGCAGCGGCCACTTTTGACTACTGCCAGTTCATTGGTTTGGCTTCTGGTTTGTTAACTGGCCTACGAACGCCCAGCGTTATGAGCGACAGACATTTGAGATACACATGCATAGCAAATGGCAATTTTCTGATATTCTAATTAATTTGGAATTCTCCTGCAAGATTGAGAAATGTAGGAAACCCATCACTTCGAATAAACTAGACTGTGATTGGATACAAAGATAAATCTTACACTTTCTAAACAATTTTAATGAGCACTTATACGTCAATAGACAGAAGAATATCAGTCATTTCGAGAATCATACCTTGCAGATAGGTATTGTGTATTTGTAATACTTCGCGTGAACGTGGTATGTAAAGTTTCCTGGAACTGAGCGCACTGCCCACTTCCCCGAGAGAATTAATATCCGGCTAAATTGATATCACTCGGGCTTTTCCGACGTTCACTTCAGAAACATTATTTATATTTTGCATTCGCCTAAATTTTAGCGTCTATTGCTGATATAAATATTTTTGAGCATGAGGCAAATTACCAAAATTTTTAGTTGGTATCACCATAAAAACGTTTTCATACTAAATAAGCACAATCATAAAACTCTAAGTACTAGTATCTAAGTACCATCTAACATGATGTTCTAAGGCGATGATTCTCAAACTTTTCTTGCGTAAAAACTCTTTACAAAAATTAAAATTTTTATGGAGGCCAAAAATAAGCTAAAGCTGATCGTGTATCAATATTTATGAAGATTTACATTTTAAAAATTTAATGCAGGTCGTATCACTTCTGCCTATTGGTTGACAGGGCTTGTCATTAATGTCTGTCATTTGTTTTCGCATTATCCACTGATTCAACGAATGATATACCTAAATATATCGAGTTCATCTACGCTTTACTGTTAAAGTATTAAAAGTGGAATTTAAGATGCACTCCGTACAATATAACCCCGTTTTATTCTCTACTTGTCACAAATAATTCAAATCAGTCTAATTGTGGATCCAATTGGATATAATTGGGTGTCCGTTCATTGGTGCTATGGTCTCTACATTTTTTGTATGTGTCTACTGACATCGCGATAATTACACCGCGATTTATGTTACCACCGCAGACCCACGCGAACGGTTACTGTGCGACTGACGTTTTAAATGACGGTATTAAAAGCAATCATTGATACAATGCAAACAGTTTTTCTTACGGGACTTCGAAATGGTTCCATTAACCTAAATATGGCCTCATTGTCGGGCTAGAGAACATAATCGTGAACAGGAGGTCGTGGGTTCGATTCCTACCCAGGACAAATGTTTGTGTGATGAGCGTTCGTT